>QKQZ01000335.1:0-12498 GCA_003595255.1 Solenopsis fugax | reverse complement strand
CTCGCACAGAGGCGTAGGGGTGAGAGAAAGCGCCGATAAGGATTTTACCGAGTTTTCCCTCTCCGGGAAATATTTCTCCCATGATCAAATAGACGTGACCGAGCCGAGTTATCTGTGACGCGATTGTTCTTAGTCATTGTTTTTGCAAAGAGACTTCTCTTCCAGAGAAAATCCCTCTTCTCTTCCTTCTCGCCCGAAGAAAAAAAGCTGTCCGCCGGCAAGTTCGCCGAAGACGCTTCATTGCTTTTCGCGATAAAAAAGCTGCGAACCGCCTCGCGCACAGCGGGAAGAACGAAATAATTGAAGCTCTTTCCAAGTCGGTCGTGCCATTTTGGTTATATTTGATCAAATTAAATAAGAATACTCTCTTTCTCTTCCTCTCTTTCCAGGCTTTTTTTTATTTATAATTTGTATCAGGTTTAGACGATGGAAAATAACTAAATCCGTTCTTAAATTTGACGTCTACGAAGATAATTCATTTTGCTACGTCTAATCGATGCCAAGAGTTCTGAATACTATAATTATATCGATTAATAATTTTCCGAAAGTGTTTTACTCTTTCATTTTCAGCTAATATTTCCTCAAACGTTCACCTGCAGCTCCAATAGCCATGAATCATTAATTTTACGACACTTTTATATTTCTTTGGAACTCTCTCTAGTTTCGTAGCTCTTTCATTGGAAAATAACAGCCCGATTTTAGATAATCGTCCATCCAGCTAAATCACATTCCCAGTATTCATTTTCTCGCATTCATCATTTCGTAAAAATGAAACATGATCGTATAATACCAGCGCGTTATCCCCCTTTTAAAAGATCCTCAAATTCATTCGACACAAATTTACATCCCCCGAGCGAACGTGCAAGCGGGCTAGCGGACAAGCGATTTAACGGGAAGAGGTAAAGCCGAGTTACAACTCCTCTAATAGCAACGCAAATCCGGGGCGCCCGTTACGCTACTGCCCCGAGGCTGTCAAACACGTGTGCCACCACCCCAACCCCGGAGGGTCTCCGCCATTTTGGTGGCGAGGAGAGTTTAGGTTGGGCGATCTTCCTTCATGTCCTCTCCTCGCCCATGTAATCTCGCTTCATGCCACCCCCGACCTGCCGTCTCCGCCGCCAACCCCGGCCGGTCCGCGTTATTTTACCGATTCCTCTTACCGGGGAGGCCAGTGGCGTAATCTCGAAGGCCTCGCATAAAAGCGACGGATCTTCCGCGCGATTAAACGACGTAGGGACCCGCGGATCCCTTCGCATTTTCTCGACATTTGCGTCTCACCCGTATCCCAAATCTTAAAACATTTCTTATTTCGGGGACGCGAGATGAGCGCCGATAACTTAAATTTGTTAGCCCTAACTGCATTACAGTGGTGGCTTGAAGATTAATTTCAATAACATTTTCACTAAATAAGGATATTGTTGCAGCATTTAAGATCTAAATTCTCAAAAAATGGATTATATAAAATAAATAATACAAACGTGTTATAATAAAGCAATATAAAATACATCACGAGTAACGACCAGCATTTTCTTGATTGGATTGAGTTTGATTCAAAGGGGTGGGTATGCAATTTATTAGACATTTAATAATATAATAAAAATAGCAAAATAGAGAAAGACTAAAAAGAGTGTTCAAATTTCTGCTAAAGAAAGGATGCTGGAAATTGGCTATTTTGTAGTAAAGAAAAGAGAATGGTTTCTAGAGCGCTTGGTACATAACAGACACATTATCTCTTATCGCAGATAGCGTATTTTTTATCGTTTCCTCAACACATTTTCCTCTTTGGGATTTCCAGCGTTTCTTTCTCAAACGAATCGATCCGATTGCCTCGACGTGACGTTTACGAGCTTGAAATTTCTGGATGAGACTCAACCGGCGCTTCATTGAATTATCTCATCGGTCGTTAAGAAGAGATCGGCACACGTAAAGTGGAAAGCTTTTAAAGCGCGTCGAACGATCCGCCGGCCGCGAGTTTTCATTGACTCGAGACAAGTTTATGAGTCGTTGCTTTACGACTTCCTCGACGCGTTTCGCGGGAACAATGGATGGTTAGCGAGAAAAGGGGCGAGTCGCGCCAGCTTCCGGAATCGAGAAGCTTGCGACTGGTCGCTCGTAAATCGTCGCCGAATGTATTTACGCGCGAAACTGTGCGCGCAGTTTTCGTTTACTACATTTTCATTCGGTGTTAAAAAAAAAACGTCTGCTCCGAGAGAGCGCGTCTTTCTCACGATCATGAATTCTCGGCGAATCTGGAGTCGATTTTTCTCTAACGAAAATTTATCTCTCTTGCTAGGAAAAAGAATTGCTAACAAATACACTCACGAGGGAAGAGGTGTTCATCGAGGTTTTCGATGCCAATTTTTTTAGTGATTCTTGAGGCCAAAAAATATACATGTTTCAACGTTTATCAACATGCGGCTTTGTTTTTCAAGTTATAAAGTTTTGAAAATCCGAAAAATTGGACGATCACTCCGGCGAATCGAATTCGCATTCGAGGTTTGGTAACTTTTCTTTTTTCTTTAATATGTGTTTCAAACAATTTAAATATCGAAATCATAATATACGAATTTTTGTAATAACAATTAATGCATATAAAGTAGCGATATTTCTCGCAGATCGGTATTATACTGAGATTTTAGTTAAATATTATAGCAAATTTAGTGTTTTTCAGTAAATCGTGAAATCTTTACAGTATAAAGAATTAGTTGAAAATATAGAAAAACTTGTCAATTTTTCGGATTTTTAAAAATTCATAATTCAAAAAGAAAGCTAATATTGCTAAATTGCTAAATGCCACGATACATAAGTCTTTTTGCCTCTAGAATCACAAAAAAAATTGGCATCGAAAAACTCGATAAAAATTGACATCGAAAACTCGACTTTTAGGATTCCCCTTGTCAATAACCTACCAGTAAAATCCTGTGAGAAAAGATCTATGTAGAATTAAACAAAAATATTTTTTTGCGCTGCTACTTTTAGTGTCTATTCTCAGTCGCTCGATTTAATAAAATTCTTTGCAATTTTTGCATCTTTTACTTTATTACAAACGTAAAGATTCGCTCTCAGACGTGTCTACGCGAAATCAGTATAATGTTTGAGACACCGAAAGATTTAAGAAAATTCCAGAAGATTTGTTGGAATTTCGTCGGTTCGTTGATACTTGACCGCATCGGCTACTATAAATAGTTGCAATAATCACGTGACGGCCGCATGCCGGCATGTATACGTGGATGTAAATAAATAGCGTGTGTGTAAATGTGACGTCCCATCGCATCGTCGAATCGCAATCGATCGGACCGCGAAAGTATCTGGCCGCTGCATTTAAACTGCATTTAAACATCGTGCTCCGTCCAGTTTGTACATTCAAAATGTTAATAATGTTTTCGAAACTATTACATGCCGCTAAAATCAAATTAGAAAACCATATCTAAATCCCTCAATCATGGCAGTTTTAATCTGCTAAAAACAAGAATATCGAATCAGATTTGGAGAAGATAAGATTTTCTCCGCCCTTTGAGATTTGCGACAAAGTTGAAAAAATCTTTTACATGTGCATATTCAAATTGCCTTGATATTTTTATTCTATTTAATCTTTTGCAAGTGCCAAATATTACTTTCTTTCATGTATTTGTATTTCAAAATTTCGGAGAAATAAATCGGCAGTGAAGAAGAAATTGAAGAACGTAAGATTTTTGTCTCCATTTCGAGTCACCTTGCTCTTCCTTCCGTTTACCACTTGAAACGCAAGTGCAAGTGGCCGTTTGGGACTGGCCGAACAATAGTCCGCAATGGGTCGGCAATAAGATACCCCGTGTTCACCGTGACGCATTGCAGTGAATCAGAAGTGAGACACGTCATTCACCCACCGCTCGAGCTGGTTCAACTCGCGTCATCGCCGCGGGATACCGGGTGACCGCGTTTCAGCATACCAGCCGATCAACCACGTCAATGATTTTAGGTACACGTCAATCGAACTTGCAATAATGATCGCGAAGTGCGTCACGAAAGTGCCGCTTGAAATTTACACGCCGGAGATTGCAATTCGTAATAACGAGATGATAGACGCGGTTGGCGAGAGAAACCCGATACATTCCCGCCGTGAAAAATCGAACCGCGATTTTTCCTCAGCGAAAATATCGGCAGGAGAATAATTCTCGCGCCGCGATTGATTAAAAGAGAAAAGGATTGATAACCCCCACTTCGAAAATAAATCAGAGAATCTTATTGGCCAGAATACACTGAAAAAAAGACTGGTTATAACTATTATTACCAAATGTATAGTGAAATAGTATCAATTAAATATTTGGTCAATGTAACCAGAAATAATTTTACTTTTCTAAATATTTAGTAACTTATACCAGATTTGATAATACTTACTAAACATTTAGTAAAATAAAATTATTTTTGATTATATTGACAAAATATTTAATTGATACTATTTCACTATACATTTGGTAGTTATAACCAGACTTTTTTTCAGTGTAGATAGACTTCAGGGGAGAATCTTAATTTGTGATGTATTTTTACTGGCAATAAGATACCAAATGTCGCAAGCCGCCATTATATATCCAATTAAAGGTTGCTCGAAACAATCGTGTTCTAATTTCTCAGCGTGTTCTAATTTCTTGATTTTATATGTATAAGTAACATTATATTAATTTGTTGATTTTCAAATGGAGGGTAAAAATAACAGAGGCGCGCGTGTCTGCAAAACTTTAATAAGAAGACAATCTCCTTCACCGCATCGCAAATATACGCACTGGTATCTTTACAGCCTGGAATTTACGTGTTTCAGGCGGCTGCGCGATAACGTGTTTACAGTAAGAACAGCTAGGGAGAGTACAGGATAGAGCAAAATAGATTTTATTACGGCACACTCGGGATCAAGGACTCTAGAAGCTGCGTTTTGCCGCTCTCTTCCGGACAGGAGGGCCGTCTTCCCTTTTAAATATTTATTATATTATTATAATGATTCTCGCTATTTACGATATTATTATTATGATTATCGCTGAGGAGGGTTGGACTTTTGTATATTGTTTGCTTGCACATCTCACGGCGCGAAAATATCTCAGCTCGCGCAAACGCAGCATCTCGCAGGATCGGAACGCTTCTTGTTTATGTTGACGTAACGCTCGATAAAAACACAAAATCTCGCGGATCTTTCTCGCGGATTTTGTAAGGAGAAATGAAGGAAAACTACCCGCCGAAGACCACGAGCAATAAAGTGTATACAGAGTGTCCCAGAATCATTGTTCCTCTCTTCAGTTCTAAGGATCCTTTAATTAATGTCGAAACTTCATTGTTGCTTAATAAAAGTATATAATACTATAACAATTTTCTTAGCTTTTCTATCATCAATTAACAAAATTACCTATGAATTATCAAGATATCAGTAGTTTCTGATTTGCACACGTTTATATTAAATTCTATGAGTTAATATGTTTTTCTCGGTACTTATCCACACTGTTAAATTTATAATATTCAATTCTACCCAATTTGAAGTATTTTTAATTATTCTTACAAGTCGCCATTGTTCCTACTTAATATATCAATTTAAACTAAAACAATGAAGTTAAACAAATTAACTATAAAAATGTTAAATTTTATTCAAATTTAATTTATTATTTACTAGGTGCATACATTAATACGAACACTACTTAATTTGAAATTAAGCAATTAAATCACAAAAATGGATTGATCAGATGAGTTTGTTCTTTTCTTGTTAAATGTGTAGTTAATTAAATGTATATTCTATATATGTTAAAATAATAAATTTTGACATACATAGGAAATAAAAATAACAAAATGTTATTTAACTCAAGAAATTGGTTAAAATTTGATTCTTTAATGTTTAACAGTGCAGAGTACACGTGGGTCTATTATGTCCGATGTTAATTTCCCTACCTTAAAATATTTAAAAAAATCTGAAAAAATGTATGAAACATCTCTCTATACTGTAATTGACGATCTCATAATTCTTTTAATAAAGATTATTTATTAAATATTTTATTTTTAATGAATTTTGGAGCGAGTAAGGAACATCGTTCATCGTCCAGTATTACATTTCTTGACAATAACTAAGTAGGAAAATAACAATTTGTCAAAATCTTTTAAAAAGATATTGTTTTAATCAACATTTTTCATAAATAATTATAGCAAAATTATCTATAGAAAAAAATCACAGTGACACGAACGTGCGAGGCTTTATATACTCGATATTCAGCGATATATTGGTCTTTCGTAATGGAAGATCTCGAGTCTCTTCTATCACCTATTTTTTTTTAAGAGAAGATAACCAGTAAACAGATCTGCTTGTTCTACAATTACTTTGTTAGAGTAGATGTTACTTTATTATTGAACACCCACGTGTGAACACGGAGAGTGAATTAGAACTGAACATCAAGGATGCAGATAGATAAGCTATGTTTGATTTTAAGTAAGTTTCATATCGACACAATTTGAATTTGGTATTTCTAACGAACATTAATCTAAAAACGACATTTATCTAGAACGTGAGATATTAAAGGCCAAAAAGAATAAGTTTAAGCAGATCTCTTCTCGAAGAAGAAGAAGAAACCTACTCCGAATTCATCGGAGAAAGGAAAGCTGATAGTTTCGGCGTGCCCCGTATATATGCAATCGATAATATCCATGGACAAAAATACTCGACGGCGGCTTATGAACTTTCCTGGCTCCGCCGAGACGTCCTCGAGTGAAGTTTGCACGAATTTGCGGATAAGATTTCCTATTGTAAAACGTGAAAATAATGCTTTCCTTCATAGCGACGAGTCCAATTTATATCTACTATATTAAAAAATAAATATCGCTTTTTCAAAATTATTATTGAAAATTTCGTTCGATTCCCGATACCATAAGGAGTATCAACTTCTCATTTTTTGCAACATCCTGCACGCGGCACGCAGGGAAGGGTATTAATGCATTATTGATCGGACTTATCTCGCTCGTCGTCGAAAAAGAGACCCAATCAAGAAACGGCGACCCCGCCGAACCAAAAGAAAGATAGCGCTTATCGATGGGATTTTTTGCCTGACTGGCTTGTCGACAAGTTACCCAACGGAGAAAATTAATGATATCCCATGCACTTTAGTGCAGAAGCGTTAGATAATAGATGTCGCGAAACTTCGTTCGATCTGAGCATAATGCGAAGCTTTTGAGGACATTTGGCACACACCCGAAACTTACATCTGTAAAATTCTGAGATTAGCTGCAAGTTACAGCAATTTATGCATATCTGTGTAAAATGTCAAAGCAAGAAGGAACAAATACTTCTATCGTTTTATCGTAAATACTTCATTGCAATCACAAACTGCAACGATTTACAATAAAAATTAACGGAAAACGCTGCCATTTTATCACAATAAAATTTTGTTTAAAAATTTTCGATCTGCAATAACTTGAAATTAATTCACAGCTATCCACGTGTTACTCGTAATTTTATTCAATTTTCAAGGAATTCAATCTCTCATGCGTTCTGCGGGGGACCTAGAGTGTATATGAAATTCCACGTTCTCGCATTGATCTTTTGTTTTTTATTTTGAAATCCCAGAATTCCTGCGCGCTACTTCGTACTCGAGGAACATCCTCGGCCTGCCGCGGCGAAGATGCGTGGGCTGCGAATCTAGAGACGGTTGTTATGATTTACTTCCAGCAGCGTAAAGCACCCACCGGCTAAAAATAGTCCGATCATCAGACGAATCGAAGAGGAGAAGAGGCCCGAGCTATTAGCGTGGCACGCCGAAAGCGGGCTAACGAGACTCGATTTTATTAACTCGTTTCAGAATGAGCGGAATTCGCTCGCCGACGCTCTCGCGGTAACTCCTCGCGGGATGCAAGAAACAAACCGAGACGAAAGAGAGAGTGAGAAAGGCGAGAGAGGAAGAAACTGCTCCTCTTCTTTTTTTCCTTACCGTTCTTCGTTTAACCTCGATACACCGCGGTATCTGGCGCGGTTGAGTCAGCTCAAGGTCGCCGCATGGATCCAAGGCTACGCTTGGATCTTCCCCGTGACGATTAGACTGGTTAATCCAATCAGGTGCATGAAGCTTCTCAAGCTTTCTTTAAATAATAGGATGTAGTTGTTTACAGACAGTCACGTGTGCTCGCGCTTGACCGCGGAAAATTGATCGCCTTAAGTTGTCAGGTGTCATTGGTATATCGGGGATAATCTGATACTCGTGGTTTCTTGATCTGCGCACTAGTATGCTATTAATTATGTTCTTAACTGCAAAGCACTTTTTCTAATATATAATTAAAATTTTTATTTACAGAACTTTGATAAAATAAAAACAAATACAAATTGAACAAGAATGCCTTCTACGGTCATAGCTAGATCTTATTGCTTCATATTTGCTTGTGTGATTTTATATACCTTTTTCAAATTCACCCGACTGCGCGCCGAATTGTTTTTCCGGTCATAACACAGCTCTAAGACGAATAAGAATAAGTAATATCACATTAATTAAATTGAAATCAATTTAATAACGATTGATGCTGACTTGCATCTACATATGTATTAAACCCATTCTCCCCCTGAAAAAAAAACTGTAAAGAATTTATTGCGAAAGTCGAATAAATTTGAAAAAGGTATATAAAATCACACAAGTAAATATGAAGCAATAAGATCTAGCTATGACCATAGAAGGCATTTTTGTTCAATTTGTATTTATACATTAACGTCTAATATCTCTCTAATTTTAAAATAAAAACAGTAATACGTGGCATGATTCCTTCATTTAATTTTTCGGATATATTTTGTCATTAATAAAATAAAATTTTCAAATTTGCATCTTTCGATTTCTATTTCAAGAACGCTCATTTCGCCCCCTGCCCCTCTCTCTCACTCTCCTCTTTCTTCTCTTTCTCTCTACTAGCGTTAAAAATAAAGCGAATTCGTTTCGACCGTTTCTGAATTTTCCGTCTGGAACAAGTGGAAAGAGACAGCGTGGGCTATTTTCCCGCGTGAAATTCGTCGCAGATGATTTCTCGCGGTATAAGATCGCAATCTTGGAAAACGGGTCCGATCGATAAGATACGGTATCAGCTTTGACGCACGTACTTATCGCTACTGCAAATCGTGCATACGACAATAACGCATCAGACACGGGGACACACAAAGACCGTCGTCGTCGTTGCGACTCATGCCTTCGATTGGACTCAACGACGAAGTCAGAGGGGCTTTCGACGACGATTATTATTATCTACTGACGCACGTCGTAATCGACGATTCTAAATGGTCCCTCGCGCCGCGTGCCACGGTTAATGTGAAAATCGTTCGTAACTGCTTGTCGCGTTGAAAACAAGGGATCTTCTTAATTATGAAAAAAAAGAGCGCTTGAATGATAAATGAGCTGATAAAAGCGATAATCTTGCATTGTTATCGTCAAGATAAAAAGACTTTGAAATGATTCACTATTATTTTTCTATTCATCACTTGCAAAAAAATGTGTTGTTGATTAATGTGAATGAAAATCGTATCGTAAGCGAGAAAAATAAGTCGTAAGTAACTCTCGGTTATTATATAATCAAAAGTGAATTACTTTTCAAAATAGCGTAAAGTAAAATATTTAAACTATTTTACAGAAACTCGAATATAATTTTTCCCGTGACTACACATATAAAAATTAAAATATTACTAATTAAATAATATTAAAATATTATTAATAATATTTAATTATATTCATTCAATTAATAATATCTAACTTTTTAAAATTAATATTTATTACTAATATTAATAAATTCCATTATCTCTTCACTTCGAAATACTAATAAAGACCGTATTGTATTGCGTGAAGATTGACGTTGAGAGCTAACCCAGATTTTCGATGCGACTCAGTATTCTCGAATAAGCTGCAAATTGAACGATGCATCGGGGAGTTAACTTCGTCTCTACAGCTTTCCACAGCTGCGCCATTCACCAAAAGCAGCGACGAGAGACGAGAGAAGAAGTCGTCGGAACGGATACCGCCCTCGCGAATTTTTTTCTCATTCTCGCTACTCCTCACGAATTCCAACTATTCCAAGTGCTTCACAGGTTCACCGCGGGGGCACGGTCGCTAATAGCGATGAGCAAATAAATATCGCGGCCGATCAACAATTTGCAGGGAAGAAAAACACGCGTGTTTGACGCATTGGAGCGCGCAAGAATCTTTCCTTCCCCTTTTGAATACAAGTCTCCCTCAGGTTCACCGTTTCGGGGTGTTTACGCTAGCTCGACACGCCCGGCTCTCTCGACCGAGATAGCCTCGAGGGAGATGTTGACCCTGACTGTTGGCTGGTGCGGAATGCCGAACATTGACTTTAACCAGCCGAGATAGCTAGCTGGCCAATCGACGCGCAAATGATCGAGAGAAAAAGGGCGGCAGCAAGCGAGAGGGTGAGGATGTTCGAATCATTACTCTCTCGAACCAATATCGAAAACTTTTTATGTAACTTTAATATAACTTTTTTCATCAAGTTAAATTTAGGAATATGTAGAGTGGAAATGAATTAAAGTAAAAGCATTGTATTAAGTTTGAAAATACAAAATATGGACTAAAAGTGTCTAGATTATATATAGTTAGTATTTTTGAAATATTGGAATATCTAATAATAAAAAGATTTTTTTTTTCATTTCTAAAATGTCTTCCTGTGACATATATTCTCTTATAATGACGGATTTATTTTAATACTTGAATAACTGGTAATTTAAGTAAAACCGGCAGATTAATTCGGAGCTACGGGTTCATTGATCTTCCTGAAATTCTCGCTAGCAAACGTTATATGGACGACATATCTATCCTTAACTGCTGGTTAAAAGTAGAATCGATTCAACAATTGGAGACGTTGGTAGATAAAGACAAAAAAATTTTAAGACCAGAAATTAAAAAAATCTTAATTCTTGTTTAGAGAGAATAATAATTAAACACTAGAAAACAAATTTAGTGTATCCAACAAAAGTTGTTCAATTGAGGCATTTTTTAACAGCAACCAAATATTTCGTTTTATTTAACAAAAAATTTAGTTGTTTCTGTGAAATACATGAAAATAAAAAAAATAGTTATTCCTATTAAATAGTTTTGTTCGATACATTTTATTGAAAGCATTAAAATTTTTTTTTCTAGTGAAAATTGAAATTTCATTTTAATTTAAAATTAAACTCTTCTAAACAATAAATTCACGGATATTTTAACAAGCGTTTGTAAAAACAACGTTTAAAGAAGTTTGACGATTATTATGTGAGTAAATAGTTGCAAGAATTTACAGGAACTAATCCGTCTTAAGGATAGTTAGCAAGATCGACCATTAACCACCGGAATTTCACGAGAACTCGCCCGTGACGGCGAGCCAACGTTTACGATGCATCGTGGATGGCACATCCTTCATGACGTGACGAAATTAGCGAGCAACCGAAATAATTTAGCGGATTCCAGGCGACCGCCTCGTATCGTCTCGTGCATCGCAGTGACCCTGAATTCCGTTACACAGTTCGCTCAAGAGAAGGAGGAGAAGGCGGATGATCCACATTTCAAGGAATTATATATAATTAACGCGTCGGTTATTTCCCCAAATAACGATTAAGAACAAAGTCCTTAAAAACCGCTAATCTCTGCGTAATTCTTTTTCCCATGAAGAGGGTTGCAAAAAAATGATTAATGTACCGGAGCTTTAAATTAGTCGACTGAAAGTATTCACGCAAACCTCTACGGAGTCATTAATTCGATGATTTTTACATTTAATGATTATAGTGCTTTGTTCAATTAATTTACGATAATACCAAGATTCTCGCGGTTTTTCTACTCGCATAATTATGTTGATGACGTCGCGTGTGTAGTGATGTGGGTTAAACCACTCTTATTTCCAAGGTACCGGCGAATTTCATGCTTCCCAGGATCTCTCTCTCTTTCTCTCTCTCTTTCTTGTCCTGGGAGTTATCGCGCGATCGTGCGATTCGCGTGCACGTGGCGGTGCAAATCCGATTTGGCGCGCGCATAATCGAGTTCGTTGCTTTACACATGGCGGTAGTTAATCAAGCCGTGCAAATAGGTAATCGATTTCGTAATCGAGTTCGCGTATTCGCCCCGCGTATAATCCGATGTTACAGGAATTGGTTGCGAAATCGGCCCCGTGTAACCGTCACGTCCGGGAAATACGTTTTCTGATTGACTTCCCTAAATAGTCGGATTACCCGGAAAATCGTCGGTCCAATATTTATGAAATAATTCAACGATCAGCCTCTCATAATGTTAGTCACGTAAAAAAAAGAAAGAAAAAAATGTTGCTAGCAAGATATAGCTAGATGCTAGATAACAATAGTTACCAGATACAAGCTACTACACTAAGAGAAATCGTTTGGTAGAATATATAGTGATCAAATGAATTTTATAATTACTGGTACCAAAAACTTAGTTACATTTAACAAAACTTTTTGTAATTTCATTGTATGAAAATAATTATTTGGTTAAGGCTACAAATCGTTTGGTCAAAACAACTATATATTTA
>QKQZ01000325.1:0-12169 GCA_003595255.1 Solenopsis fugax | reverse complement strand
CTTCCTCGTAAGGAAAGGCAGACGAGAGGTGAACGGCCAAGATCAAGATCAAGATCAAGATCACGATCACGATCACGATCATGCACGCGGGCGGATGGATGCATGTTTTCGTTCGTTTCACTAATATTACGCGAAAGGAAGAACAATCGCGCGGCGTCCTTCCCGTCTGTCTTAAATATATTTGAAAAATCTCTCTTTCCTTTAAACTTGGAAAATTCTCTCTTTCTCTTTTTAATCTTTTGCTATCGAAATCAAATTAATACTTTAACTACTCGTTATGTTATTTGGTTGGTATCCTATACATGAAGACATTCGCACACAGTTCAATTGTATTGAAGATATCTCATTTGTAACACAGGGATATATTTTGCTATAAGATTGAAAATATTTACATGTAACCGCCGAACCGCGTATAAATAAATTTAACATATATAAATTTAAATGTGGTATTCTGAAATATTTGCGTATTCAAATTATTCGAGCGTATTTAAAATTACAAAACAAGAATTATATCTTACGATTTAAAATTACATAAGTATCGAAAGTATCCTTCATATTAACGCGTAGGTTGTAAACAGTATATTTCCGTTTCTCCATTTAATTGCGTTTTATGCCGAATGAAACCGAGATAATTAAATATTATTTAAATGTAACTAACATTTATGGAAAAGTTCCATAGGATAAGATAGTAACTCTATTTGCATTTCTGCTGCATTCTGCTTGAAAGTTCAGCAATTGCTGCCATCTATCAGCATCTTGCTAACGCTAACGCTACATACATTTACAATATCGTAATTATATGTTAGAACTTGTTAGAAGCAAATGTTAGAAATTATAGCGTATTAATTACAATCTTTTGAAGATAACCGGAACGTTTTATTTGCATGGTATTGTTAAATGATATTTATGTTGTTAATAATTATATTTAAATGTTAGGATACATTTATCGGACGATTACACGATAATATTATTACTTATTTTATGCTGTATCTGTAAATTTTAATAACTAGATTCAATGTACGCATGTTACAAAAGATAATTTAGAGTAAAGGCTAGCGCTTTCGCAATTTGCATAATACGAGGAGGTACAGATGTACAGATTGATATCTCCGTATAATCATACAGTTTCTCATCGTAATTAACGGAATAACGCTCCGTCAGACTTACAAATTAAAAATTTATTATTAATTATAAATTGATGTGAAAGTTATTTCACAGCGTGCTTGATAAAAAGTACATTTACAAAAGCAATTCTTCTTCTCGCTTAACTCGACATTTATTTCTTATTTATTCCTTATATTGTATCATTACATCGTAGGATTCTTAATAAATTAAATTTAAAAAAATGTAAATAAGTAATATAATATCATATTTCAATTAAATAAATATCAATTCATATTCAATTAAAATCATATAATTTTTAATTGGTGAGTACACGATTAATTGTTGGTTATAGTAACATCTAATTGCACGGATTAGAAGTTACAAATACTATCATTTGTCACTTCTAATATACTTGTTAGATTGAAAATGTAAAAGCAGCGTGGTTTCAAAATAAATGAGTTAAATATAAATGAAGGGTGAAAATCGGATTTCGAATTATATAAAGTTAGTCATCGATTTACTTTTACTAACTACTTTTAAATGCTGGTGATGATTAACTAGCAACTTGTCCACTCCCATACTTTCTCTGGCGCGCGGTTTCTTAATTTACTTTTTCATACTCAGTTCTCACTAGTTCTTATTAAATTGCTTTAAAAAATGTCACACTGACTTTCTATAAACGAATAGAAACCGTACTCAACGTATAATGATGTGCTGCAAGAAGTGTACCATTGTTTCATAATATATGTGTACTTTGACAACACAAAGATGAATTTTAAAATATTATAACGAAGGAAAAGATAACACAGAGAGCTCTTTGATAATTTTGCAAGAATTTCTTCAAAAACATTCTTCTTTCAATATGTAGCTTTCTTTTGGAATGCGTTCGCTTTAATTAAATAAAAATAATTAGAATAAAAATATTCAATTCTAATATTTTATACATATTATATTAATATAATAATAATGTAATATAAATATAATCAGAATAAATATAGTTTCGTACAAATTTTAGAAGGAAAAATATTGTAAGAAACACATTTCAACAGTATGAAAGAAATACGCGTATACGGTGCACGTTTATAGAAACAATATCGAAAATGTGCGCTGTCGATCGCTGGTAGATTACGGAAGCGAAAGGGAACCGTTTCCCCTTCCTGAAGAAGCGCGCCGAGCGGAGCTGATAATGCAAAGGCGCATAGACTGCGAGGCGATGACCGGGGACCGCTCACTCTCTGAAATTTGCGCTCACCTTCACAAAACGCGCCCACGGGAGAAAGGGAAACCGATCTCCCGGCGCAAAGCGCGAGCAAGAGCAAATTATACGTGTATGCCGTGCCGCGCGAGGAGCCGCGAGCGAGAAAACAAAAACGAGTAATATGTGATACGGTTTATCCTTTTCCTTACAGCCCGCGAGACCGTGACAGTGAACTCTCTACTGGAGGAATCCAATCCGGCCAGGGTCGGAGTGAATGTACAGAGTGTTACGTTTCAGGTACAGTCGACAGTGCCGCCTTAGGAAAATGTCGCGGATCAAATGAAGCGTTTAGACAAATATCCAGTGTTGCGCTTATTGTTAGATAACTTAAAATTTATCTAGATAAAGATAAGGTAAATTACATGTAAATGTAACTTAGATAAGATAAAGATGATTTAATTTTAATTTATCTAGATAAAAGATAAAAAATATATATAGTTTTATCTAGATAATTTTCAGATAATATCGCTATTGAGCAAAACAATTTAGGATATGAAATATGTTCATGTTTTTATTTCTAAAACATTTTTTAAAAACAAAAGTTTTTCAAATAATTTAATCTAACAAAAAATATTTCTCATTGAGTTTAAATCAATATGCAAAAAAATCAAACTTAAAAAATAGAAGGAATATATAAATATAATTCATATTATGTAATAGCTGACAAAATTTTTTGTAAGGTTTTGAGTTTTATAGTTTTAGGGCAATTTTTATATTCCATTTCTGTTGATCTGAATTGTATTTCGATATATAGTGCCAATACTAAAAATCTATAGTTCACATTATGTATCTATAGATTTTCACTACTGACAGTGAATTTCAGAAAGCAACTCCTGAAAAAATCTGTTAGGATAAATGGTAACTTGGAGGCTGAGACTAAAGACAATATTTTGTATCGTTGTTGTTCGCATTATCTTAGATAATTTGAAAAAGATAACATTTCTTTTATCTAAGATAAAGATGAAGATAATATACAAGATTATAATAATCTAGATTAAAGTAAGATGAAGCTATTTCTTTATCTAGATAATTTTATATAGATAACGGCAAACACTGCGAATATCAAATGACATCGTTTCGGGGCAGGGTTTCACCGACGCCATTCGTGCGCACTGGACTGGCATGGTCAGTTAACTTTGACCACAATTAAGATAAAAACTACTACAAAAGAATAAAGAATCGATTGAAATGGGTAACTGACATTTAATGGTGAAACTAAGTACTGAATGTTTTAGAAAACGGAGAAATAAAAATGTACTACTGAGAAAAATAAACAAAAAGATGTATTATTTTGTATATTTGTATTTTACTATTGATAGCTTAGTTATATCGCACTTCCGCAAAAGAAGTGACACAAATCAAAAGTAGTTCTTGTTCTAGAACTAGGAAGGAGGAAAGAACATTGCGTATTTTTAAATTAATTATTTACGACAATATTAAACATAAGTTAAATAATTTAATCAAATTCCTTCAAGTTCTTTAGAAGAAATAAAGATATTAATTTTATAATGTTATATTAGATTTCTAAAAATTACTTCTTTTAATTTATTATTTTTCCTATTTTCATATTTTTCTAGTTTCTTTTTCAAATTTGATTTCAACTTGTATTATTTTTTCTGAAGGCCGATGTATTTAAAGCAATCTGCACATAATATAAAATTCGAAAAATTTTGGTTTATGCGGGATGTTGGATAAAAGGATTATTTTTCATCAACTAATCTGTATGTATTATTGTCAAATCATAAATCGTAAGAAATAAAATAAAAATTTAGAAAATTAGTGCAAAACTTGTGATTCATATAAAAGTTTTGATCTTTTTAGAAATATTAAAAAATCTGTACATATATAAAAATTTCCTTTCCAAATTTTCTTCTAAGAAATCGTAGAAAAATCAAAATTTCATTTTAAATATTTAATATCTTCTGTTTATCATTTTTTATAATAATATTTAAACATAATTTTCTTTCATATTTTTAATTTTACGTTCTTATTATTTTTATAAATTTTTAGTAATTAAAATACTTTTTTTTAATTGTATTTATTATCTTTCATCTTTTAATAAATTTCTTTAATTTTTCACATTTATGATTCAAGTATTAGATAAAAATGGACAAGAGAACAGTGTTCGCTGATATTTACTGAATAATGCAGCACAATGCTTGAGAAAGTATATTGTGTAGCATATTTATAGATCTCGCAAATGGTTATTTACTTTCATCAATAGTACTTCATTGGAAACCTTGTGATCTATTACCAGGAAGTAATAACTATTTTCGCCAATGGCAAACAGGATATGCTAAATAACAAGAGCAGAACGTAGCAGTTTGTTTCCGCAAAACCTATAAAAATAAAATCCGACAAAAAGAGAAATATATAGTAGAGCTTGTGTCGAGATATAGGAAGTGTGTAATTTTAAACGCAGTTTCATTTAAATTATAAACACTATAATTAAAGCGTGTTAATTTTAATTTGAAAATATTCAAAAATATTTGTTGTTTATTAATTGCGTCCCTTAGACTTAGATATTATAACTCATAAAACGATTATTATATTTTAAATTATTAAACTTTAATACTAGCTTTCACTCTATGCCTTATGGCAGTTCTGAATTTATTTATTATAACACATATTTTTGTCGTAAAAATGTTGAACAATTTCCCTTACTTTCTACGCACGTACATACAATATCTTGCGTTTTATAGAGCTAGTACTACATGATGTTTGTCTAATGGAATCGCAGTATGAGGTGATTCGAAGTACATTATGTTAAGAAGAGAACATAAAGTTTACGCTGTGGGATCATATACTCCCTCTCTTTTTCTCTACCTCTCTCTTTCTCTCCCCCTTCAAGATATAATTTACTTGATCTTGTAATAGACCAATTTATGCGTTGTTCGTCGCAATTTTCTGTTTCAAACATTAGCACTTGAAAAAAACGCGGAAGGAAAGATTGCGATATCCTGCAGAGAAATTTCCGTTAGATTTTATTGCTAAATCGCTTATTTATGCAAATTTTGACAGTTGACTTCACTTATGATTATTAATTGCATTTAACAGAATTTTATTTTAAAAATAACTTACTATTTTTAAAAAAAATATAAAGTATTGAAACCAAATCGTATTCTGTCATTTAATAATGGTTTCTGTAAGTTTGTGCATAAAATAAAATTGCAAGTACTTTATATCTTATTTTAATTATCGGGCTACATCAGTGCATCTTTGTTAAAAAATAGAAAATACCTCAACCTTGGATCAAAACGTTGTAAAGAAGTTTCAATAAACATTTGTTAATTTTCAAATTTGGAATTATTTTTCAGAAAATAGAAAATATTTAAGATATGAATTGAATAAAAAAAAAGATATAAATATAAAGAAGCGTTTGTGTAGATAAATCTATAGAATAAATTTAACATATATTGTGTAAGATACGTAAATACTTCATGCATATTTAAAAGTCTGTAACATTTTCTAAGAGTGGAAAATACATGTCCACAGAGAACTACCAAATCGTATAATCGAAAGCGTGACTAAAAAATGGTAAGCTGTGTACGACTTATCATGTTATTAATCTTTAGACACATCTCAGACATGTCTTGTGCACTGACTCGTGGAACTATTGTATGTGTAGAATTACAGTCTTGAAGAATTGCATTTACATTTTAATCCATTTCTCCATTGTACTTATTATACTAGACAAAAATTTGCAGCGTACAATTTTTGTTTGATTATAAGATTACTATAATTTGGATAATAAATCATATTTTAAATGGAAGCCTCTTCTTCTTTTTAGGAATGAATAGACACTTTCACGAGTCTTTGCAGTTACATACCTTTCATTTCATTTCCGTTCTTTCTTTCTTAATTAAAAAAAATTTAGTTTAGTCCGGATAATTTTAATTGCTGTGTATTTTGAAATTTCATATAACACATATAGAAAAAAAGTAAATCATCCTCCAAAAAAGGAGATAGTACTGATTAGGAAAATGGGATGCTAACCAGTTCCCGTTAAAAAAAAGGCATGAGGCTAGAAACTCGACCTTGAATTTGGTGCAAGAAAGTACATACATGAATGTGCGTGAATGAGCTAATTAACGTGCACCTCTAATGACGCTATTGTCAGCATCCCGGTGCGTCGAGAAAGGATTTATGTATGTGGACCGTAACAGTAGTAACTGCGATTATTCTTGTCAGTGAAATTTTCATTTTTAATCACATGAAATAGAAACACAACTGTGATAGGAATACGAATTGGCATCATCAAAACCGCGTTATAACATATTCGTCAATCTTATTTTCTTCAGAACTGCAAAGGCAGTTTATAGATTTCCAAACGATAGCTGCGATTAATTTTAATTTCTGATTGTACTGATAGTTTTCGCTTTAACTGCCAAGCAACAATTATTTCTCGCTTGATAAAAGTAAGATAAAAATCTATAAACCTATGTAATCAAATAGAAGAAAGTGTTTTATCGATCATATCAAATTATTGATTTAATTATTTACACGATAAATGTTACATTAAGCAGTTTTAATAAATGCAAAATGTATTGTATAATAAAAGATTTTCATTGTTACGATTTATTTATGTTTCTTGTATTATATTTGTACAGCATTCAAAACTTGTTTCCTATTGCATAAACTATTTGTTGAAATTAACATTTTACAAATATTACAATTGTGTTGTAAAGGATGATTGGAAAAATGGGCCAATTTTTACTCCTAGAGTGGCATACAGACGATATGTTTTTTCGTATTTTTTGAGTTGCTAAAGCTGATTCTGATCTTTAAAAAAACTTTAATTTATTGCGAAAGTATTAAAATCATATAATTATTAAATAAATAAAAAGCTATTATGTAAACGGTATGAGAACGGTATGTTAATAAAAGTGTAATAAAATAAACAATATTAAGTAAAAATTGACCAATATATGAACAATACAAATTAATAAACAAAGAAGATCTTTGATAAAAACAGATCTTGATACTTAAAAATACTTTTGCGCTAACCTAAATTTTTCTGTAATAAAATATTACAATAGAATACACACACAAAATATTCTGGGAAAGTCCTTGAAAGATGTAATGAGCAACAATGCTCTTAAGTGTCACAATCATTATTTAAAATAGTTCTCACCAATAATGTCTTTTTAGATATTAATTTTTTAATTTTGTTCCATCATGCTCTTAGAGATGAGAGCATTATTATATATTACTAACAGGATACATTCGTAAAGCCCAACGATAATAATTAACAATAATTAACACATTTTTTAAATTAATAATAATAATAACTGGATATTTAATAGTTTCATATGCTGATTCCATAAAAATTTCCGACAAATAAAATTTTTTTAAGGTCAACATCAAATTCAATATTTCAAAAATATAAGAAAACGTTTTATTTATACTTGTCATTCTAGACCAAAATTGGTCCACTCTATCAATCCTTGTAAACAAAAATATTTTAAAAGAAGAAAATGGTTTTTTTGCATAAATAAAATATTAAATAATATTCATGAAAATTAGATATAACGTCCAGGGAATCAATCGCGCGCGTCGAAAGTGCAACATAGTAAATGTAGAACACTTTCCGTGAGGTCGCATTGCAGGAGTAAGTAGTTACATTCTCTTGTTATTTGTTATTCGTATTTTGGAAAGCATAAATTGGGTGCGGCTTATAGATGCATTAACATATTTTAGCATATTATCTGTAGAATAATAATTAACAATAAAGATTTAATTTCGTTTAAGATAAAATTTAATAAAATAAGAAACATTTATTTTATTGTATTTTGTAAAACATCTGTGTAATATTTAATATGTAATGCTACATATATGATTCTAATTTTAAATACAATTTTTACTATAGCTTATTAATTCAAATCAATATTACCCTTTAATTCATATATTTTTCATATTTTTATTCACTTTTAAATTTATTTTTATTTTAATATTTTCATTTTTAATATTTTGTTTTTATTTTAATTCTATAAAAGTTTTTTTTACTTTTTTCTAATAGAAAGTCTTCTTTGAATAATTATCTGTAAAACGTTTTTTTTTCTTTTTCTTATAAAATTGAAATATCTCATACAATTTTTCGCAATTTTATAATAAAAAAATATTTCTAGAAATGTCTTATGTGTTACAATTTAAATAACCAAAGTAAGAAACAAAGTAAAAATTAAGTAAAAAAAATTTAAAGATTAACGCGATTGCCACCGCACCCAGTGGATAGTAGATAACAAACCGCATCAGTTTTTTGTCGCTGTCTATTAAATTTTCTATTTACTGTCATTAGTTTCTGTCACTATCTACTAATCGTCTACTTTCGTTTGACAAAACTCTTCCCCGCTCAGATCCATAAACTGTGCTACCTGTTCTGTTTTCATTTCATAGAACCGATAGCACGAGATAGGTCGTGGGTATACCCGTCGGATCGGACTCTCGGCTCATCACTATGTTGCAGCGGGGAAAAAGCCGGGAGGAATTTCGCCGCTGCATCTCGCATGATGGATACCAGCGAGTACGCCCATCACGTCGTCGCGCCGCGCCGCGCGTTGACGTTGTCCGTCTCGCTCGATGAAGAAAGTGTCGATTTCTCCCTAAACAAAAATTCGACGCGGCTTACCCGGCCGCGTTTAGCGGCGAAGGCCGCGGCGGGAACCCTTCTCGCCCGTTTTCCATTTCTATTCAGCGCGATGGTACGGCGGACGCGCGGCTGCCGATAGCTCGTACAATTTCCACGGTGGGAGGCGATCGCGTCCATGCACCGCGTCTATGCTCTTTTTATCTTGTATAAAAGAGAAGAGGTGTAGCGCAGATAGCCGCAATACATCTAGATCATCCGCGGCGGCAAGCACGACCGGACACGGATCAAATCTCGGGCCTTTGGTCGGTCAGCAGGTGGCGAGTGAACATCGCCTCTTCGCCACCCAACTCGTCTCGCGACGGCAGATCGGATAGGGACGCGTTATCAGGTCATCCTCTTGACAAGCGGCGCGAGTAATTCAAGGGCCGGCAGTATGCGGTGCTTGGTGAGTCAGATCATCTGAATTTCGCGATTCCCTCCCCTTAATTGAGAAATTATATCTTCTACTTTTTATCTTATAATTTTTATTTTAATTTATTATTTTATGTTATCTATTATAATTTTATTTATTAATATCTTTTATAATTTATTTTATAACGATTCTTAAAATTAGAAGCTACTATTTTTTGAATAATTTTAGTTAATTAGTGACGAACGTGTACACTTTTGCATTATTTAAAAGTAATATGATTGTGTGAGTGAAAGAGAAGATATAATTTTTCAATTCATAGTTTGTTTTTTAATTATTTTTGCTTGTTTATTCATCTCATTTGTTATTAATAAAATTATTAATTCAAATTTATATTTGTGTTTGTGTTCATAATTTATGAATATGAGTATGAATTTATAAATAATAAGTGATTTTTTTAGTAATTAAGTTATAAATAAATTTATTTATGCTGTCAAGAATAACAAATAACATACTTGAGATGATGAAAGCGATTATCGTTCTTTATCGTGCCAAAGTAAGGACATCGACCGAATTAATTTTTGGAGATGTAACAATTTATTTTGCTGATTTAATCATTTCATTTAATAAAGTTTATGTTACGTTTCTCAACTTACTGCATCTATATCTCTCATATTTTACAAAAATATTTTTCATATTTTACAGAATTAACGATAACATGTTTTGTCTATTAGTTTTTTAAAGGAGTACCCAGAAAAACAAAATGATCCATTTATATATTTTCAAAAATTAAAAAAAGATAGATGGTAATTTTTTTAATTATTTAATGTATATGTAATATTTAAAACTAATCGAACTTTATGTTTAAATCGACTTTTAGAATACGACTTACTTAGAGGAATCTGACAAGTGTATAGGATTAACTTTCATCGTGTGAAAGTCCTACTATAGTTATCAATGAAAGTATGATTAAGTGAAGGAAGAGGCGAGGCCGATAACGGCCAGCGGGTTTAGATAATTATGCTATTCACGGCTATAAACCAAGCACTAATGACAACCGTAGCGTATCAGACTTGCGTGCCTCGATGTGTGTATAAGTCTTACAAATGAGATTCTACACGCGACTAAACTTTCATGATTTCGTGCGAAAACCTGTCAACTTAATTGACAGTTGATTTACGTCGTTTACGCTCGTTGCCGTTAAAAGATTATTAATCAGCAATTAATGTTCACAGGCCCTCTGCGTTCTGCTGCTGGCGATCAGCGAGCCGCTTCTTACTTACGCGTGAGTATTCGTGCCGTACTTAATTAAGGCTAATTGATTAAATTTTTGATTAATGGCATAATAGAATGCCAGAGATGGAAGAAAGTTGACTTATCAATTACGTCATAAAATTTTTCAAAATATCTTAAATTCGCATTAAAAAAACGGAGAATACATAAAAAAATTGTAGATAATTAATAATAACGAGCTCATAATTGTTTTAAGCTCATAATTTTAATTACTTTAAAAAAAATATGGATTTAAGATTCTATAAATATATATTGTTCTCATTTCAATTAGTAACATTAATTGGAAGTTTTAAAAAATGCCTGTTAAAAGGCACAAATGGAAATAATAATATAAAACATTAAACAAACTTTCTATCATTTTCTCTCCCGTTTCAGAAAGGTAGTAGTAATCGTGCCCCGTCAGGTCAGACGGAGTCCAGTAATACCGTGGAAACCTCCAGGTCATTACAAAAAATCGTCTTACGGTGGAAACGACTTTCATCGTCATTATCGTCGCGTTAATCGCTACTATATTAAAAAACCGTTCCGGCCACCGTACGGAGGTGATGACTTCGAAGGTGGACTTGAAGCTGTGAATCACATAAATGTACCGTATGGCAAAGACGTCAGTCACAGCATTTCTTTTGGCAAAGGATACATTCCGTACGATAACGTCAAGAATTTACCGTTTGTACATGAAAGGTAATTCTATATTCAGTATCATTTATTTCAATTAATTTTTATCGATTATATTTTATCTTAATTTTTCTAATTATATTATTCTAATTATAAGTATAATAAAGTATAAATAGTATAATAATAAAAATAGTATTATTAGAATTGAATTATTATGCGTGTAAGAATGTCTTGTTGCTTTCACTAGAACTTTGTGTTGCACATTTCGTATAAAAAAAATTATTACACGGCAAGAATAATTTTGCTGAAATACAAATTTGAAAATAATTATGTCGAACCATTAAAAAAATTGTATCAGATGTTTAACTTGATTGCTATGAATGTCAAAACTGTTCGCATTATCATACATGAGCGTTTTATACAATTATTTTGATGGCCCAACATAAAATTATTTTCTGATCTGTATCTAGTTAAATTTTTAGGTGCTGCAGTAAAATTGTTCTTTCCTTGTACTTTCGAATTTGTAAATCTGAAATTCATATAAAGTAGGGTAAAGTTGCCTATTATGAGATAATAGTATAAATTAAATAAATTATAACCCTTCTTTAAAGGGTTATAATTTATTTAATTTATACTATTAACTCCTATTTTTATATCCAAATTATAGTAAATATATTTAAGTTTCATCACAAAAAGTTAGCAATCTATAATAGTTATACTTTGTTGTATATGAAATTTTTTATCAAAATTGTCGATTTTGCTAATTAAAAAAAAAGGGTTCCTAATATGAGATACAAAGGTTTTTTTTTATATGAAATGGGTCTTATCGACTTGGACTTTACTAGGTTCAAATTAAGCTTCAGACTCAAAATCTAGTTGACCAATCAAATAGCTCTTTCGA
>QKQZ01000322.1:0-11770 GCA_003595255.1 Solenopsis fugax | reverse complement strand
TGCGCGCATATGCACATTACGGAACACAGCCTATATGTGTAAGCATCCTATATAAAAAAAAAGGGACAAAATACTACGGTGTGACAAAGATGCAATCAAAACAGTTGTAGCAACCTGATACCACAAAACATTTAGTTTTTCGCAGTTGGCAGCAGATGGTTTTCTCGACGCTCGATGCGCAAAAGGGGCATAGTTTCCGAGTTTGGCGCACACCATGTCTACTCCCACCACGGGAGAGACCCCATATGATGTTTCGAACGGTTGCTGTGTGAAGACGGAATGAGATAGGAGGTTCGGACTAGGGTAAAAAAAAGTTGAAATCTCCTCTTTCGATTAATATGGTTGATCAACTTCATTGGTCAACTAGAATTCAAAAGGTACGGCAGCAAAGTTATGTTGGGGTCTGTGGGACTATCATTGTGTGTAAGCGAAACTTTTTGTGAGTAATCTTATATAAAAAAACACGTTGGACAAAATACGTTCGAACAGGTTCGCGGATGTTACTCGCATATACTCTGTCTAAAGTTAGAATACTATAAAATGCTGTAGAAAAGAGAGCGATTTTCCGAAATATATCATGAAACACATCAATTTTCAATTTTAGACACGAGTTAATCAAAAATACCTCATATTCGCCATGTTACATAAGTACATTTTTTAATAGAAATGACAATAACATGATTTTTTTTTGAAAGTATGAATCTTTAGCTTTAAAACGCCGTCTTGTAAAATCCTTAAAAGTTTTTTGTTGCAAAGCAGGTTGACTGCAACCGAAACCGAAACCGATAACCGGTTCATAACCGTTATTTTAGTCATACCGAAACCGAAACCAAAACCGAAATATTGCAGGCTAATGAACCAAAACCGTAACCGGACTGAAAATATTTTTCCGGTTTTTTCGGTCCAATTTTTTAAAATGCTGTTAAAAATCATACTGAAGATTAGGTAAAAAAAAGAGAAAAGGCGCGTGCTGTGTAGATTTCTGTCTCTACGAGATAAGAATAAGAGAAAGAGATACACGGCATCTATATTCCATCTCTTTTTTTCTGATCGTCAGATTTCGTGCTTCACGCTCGGTCTATGTTTATGCAGTATTCCTATGCCATAGTCCCGCGCCATAGACATAGAATAGCTATACTCTGTGAATATGGACTGCGCGATCATGTCGTAAATTTAAATTTTTAAAGTTAAAATTATATTTTAATTTTTCCGGCTCTTTTAGAGAACCGAAAAAGTTTGAAAATCTTAATTAAACTTTTAAGATCGTAAATGTTTAGTTCTAGGTTTTAGATAAATAGCGATATTACATGGTGTCTACGGAGGGTTACTTTTTTATTTCTTTGCTTTAATTATGATAATTTGTATAAGATTAATATGTTATTTTACAGAGAAAAACTAGTAAAAAAAACGAAAATTAACGCTGCAAGTGGCTGAGAATGCTGAAATAGGAAACAAAAGAAAAAAAAACTTTGAAAGACCCAAAACCTCCAATGATTCTAAATATTTTCAAAAATAAACAAATGTTGTTTAAAATAAACAGGAATTTTTTATAATACATTTATACTTGTATTATTTTTATATATTATCATTTTTATTAAATTTTACAATAGGTAAAAATACATCTGTAACCATAACCGTAACCAAAAAAGATCGAAATCCAAACGGTTACGGTCACCGTTATCAGTAACAAGACCGGAACCGAAACCGAAACCGAAACCGAAAATTGGATATAATCTCTGACCGTAACCGTAACCGGACCGAAATTTCATTTTGGTGGCAATCCCTGTTGCAAAGATATGATTTTTTTTTTTTAAGTGGATTTTTAGATACCCAAAAATACCTCATATTCTCCTTGTTACATAATTATACTTTTTAAAAGGAGTGACAATGCCAAATTTATTTTTGAAAGTATCACTCTTTAGCTTTAAAATGGCGTATTTGAAATATCCTTAAAAGTTTTTTGTTGCGAAGATATGATTTTTTGAAGAAAAAGTGGATTTTTGACCAATTTCTCTTTTGCTTAATGGTTTTTCCTTTATAACTTCACAATAAATTATTTTTCTGCAATGCCGATTGTGCAATCACATTTCTGAGATTCTGAACTTTCATTTAAAAAAAAAATTGTTAAAAAATATTGATTGTAATCAAAGTTATAGCTTCTCAAGGTTGAAAAAGTCTCCCAGACCCGAAAATGTGTTTCCGTATTTTACAGGATCGGTATATTTAAGGGTTAATGTCCTTAAAAGTTTTTTGTTGCAAAGATATGATTTCTTAAAGGAAAAGTGAATTTTTAAACAATTTTTCATTTTTGCTTAATGATTTTTCCTTTATAACTTCACAATAAATTATTTTTCAGCAATGCCGATTGTGCAATCACATTTCTAAGATTCTAAACTTTTATTTGAAAAAAAAAATTGTTGAAAAATATTGGTTGTAATCAAAGTTATAGCTTCTCAAAATTAAAAAATCTCCCAGATCTAAAAATGTGTTTACGTATTTTACGGGATCGGTGTGTTTAAGGATTAAAAGTTGTTCTTAGCGCCGGGTTCTCGCTAATAAACCTATTTTTTTCTTCCCTAATCTATCTGGTTTGAAATCTCACTTTTTGACTAAGAACGCATTTCATTTTCACAGATGAGTCATTATGAATCTTCCCTACTGAAAATGAGCGATTAAAACCGATTAAAAAAGAAGTAATCCATTTCGATCGTGATTTGTGTCCCGAAAATTTGGTATCAAAAAGGATAAAATTCATTCAAATCGTATATAATTTATCTTAGACGGATTAGTATCGGGTTATAGGAATCCATATGAATCTGAACTTCAACAATTGCACGTGTGGAAATTAAATCGGATTTAATGCAATCTGATTTTTCTGTAAACGACAAAAGTAATCCATTTCAATTCGAAATTTCGTAATTATGATGGAAAAATTCAAATTGATTATAATCTACTTAAATCCTGTTGACTGTAAAAAGAAATCCATTTGAATCGGAACTTTGATGATAGCGCGTATAATATAATTGCTCTTTGAAATAACTGTACTACGTTTAACAAATAAAATGCATAGTATCTTTATTTTTGTAATAAAACCCTTTTTAATATTAAAAAAAAGTGGTGGTATCTTCAGTTTCTTCTTAAATAAAATTCAAGTGGTGCTATCTGTGTATTTCCATAAAAAATCTATATGTTCTAAACCAAGTGGACGTATTTAATTTAAAAAAGTTTCAAAGGAATATATAACATTTAATCTCAAAGAATTAAAGAGGAAACACAAATAAGAAAGTTTTATTGAAATAAAAAATTTTTAAACTCTAAAAACTTGACAACATTTAAAAAAGATTATTTAATAAATTTTTTAACAATAAGCCCGATAATAATGAAACAGAACGTAACAACGAAAAAATATCATATTTTATTATTCCGTATGTTGACTGTATATCTGACAAATTTAAATATTTTTTCAAAAATAATCCCACAATAAACATGGCTTATACAGGCCTTAACAGATTGAGTAAGTACATTAGAGCACAGAAAGATAAATTACCACCAGATTTACGCTCTAATGTGGTATACAAAATCAATTGCAAGGACTGTGAGGCTTCGTACGTTGGAGACTTCTTAAAACTAGAATAAATGAACACAAAAATCATATTAACAGAAACACGGCTCAGATCTCTGTCATTACAGATCATAGAATATCCACATCTCATGACTTTGATTGGAATGCAGTTAAAATATTAGACGAAGAGATTTTAAACAAAAGATTAATATTTGAAATGATTTTTATTCAAAAATAAAAACGAAAAATAAATTTAAAAACAGACACCGACCTCTTAAATCCAATATACACATAATTATTTACAAAGAAGTGATGCTTCCGCCTTTATCTCAATTTTGACCTCTCTTGTACAGTTATGAGCTAAAAGATTGCAACACTTTTTTTTGAACGAGTTTCGGAACGCGCAACTATGACATGAGATGAGAATTACTGCAACTAGTGAGGTTACCGCGAAGTGTCAAACGGCGGTATACAAGGTGTAATAGATAAAATTTCTGCGCCAGGAGAAATAGGAGATAAGTACCCAGCAAACACAAAATATAAATGTAATATAACGTAGGAGTAACAGGTAATGTAACAGATGTTTTATTCTAATTATATAAATGTAATATAACGTAGGAGTAACATGTAATATAACAGATGTTACACTCTAATTATATTATAATTATGTAACCTTGTTATAAATATACAATATAACTTGGTTATAAAACTGTTATAATACTCCGTTATTTATATGTAATACTACTGAATATTAACATAACTGCAACGTTGCGTGTTACCTAACAACTATTACATTGATAGTATAACAATGTTTTATAATTTGAATTACGCAGAATCGTATCGGGATTGTATCGGCAAGCAAACTCATGTACATATGTACCACGTTCGTGTCGACACGATTGGACACGATGGAAGTTTTGTGAACAGAATATTTTTGTAACCGTCGATTGCATCAGATCGGCCGCCGGAACGAAAATAGCAAGTGTTATCTCTCAACGGGCGGGAACCAGTAACAGTGAAGTGAAAGCAGATTCTTTCGCCGGCTTTTGATAGAATTATGATACATATTTCGTTTCTCTCGCATATATATTTGGTCGCTCGCGAGTGTCATCGACATCGATGAAAGTGCTGGCGAATTGCCGCAACGGATTCGTCGAGACAGGGTGAAACGATCGATTAGAGGTTAGGTGCACGTCGAATGCTTTCGTACTGATCATATCGTGTTCAGGTGTCAAAAGTTTCCGATTTCACGGGTCATGCGAAGTGCCGGGCGATCGACAATTAGTATACACGCGAGTGTTATTAATCTAATTTTCGCGAGTAAGTTTTTTGTGATGTGCAACAGTGGGATGACGAGAGGATGAGAGGAGAGGACGAGGTGACCAGGTTGACGACATCAGGCGACAGCGGATGAGCAACCCTTAGGTAAGATATTAAAGTTAATCATATCTCATTTTCAACATTAAGAATATACACGTAGATTGAAACAACTCTAATATACGATTATTAAACTTCATGAAATTGCATGAACATTCTAGTATTAAATTATCTTGAATTAAAAATTAAATATATTTTTTCTTTTACAATTTTCTTTCTTTCTCGTTGTCCAACTCTGTATCTTACTATGATGTCATTTTACTAATGTATTATATTGCTTTTTTTTATTAGATTCTTTACACTGACTGCACTATGTAGACGTAAATTTCCACACACTGCATGAAGACTATAAACAATTTTTGCGTTCAAAACTGTATCTGATTTTCCTAATGAGCCAGAGAGGGGACATCAACGAAATTACGTCCTGTTTCAGAAAAGAAAATAAACCAAAAACCTTTATACATTGGGTATCCCATCAGGTATTGGCATCCATTAGACTATACATGAGCGTTTGTGAGTAACAGTTGCCAAATTATTACAAAAATTTTATATTTTCTAATATAATTGAAAATCTTTAATTCTTTATAGGTTTAAGCACAATGTAACACACATGCATTATGGAGTGCTTACACAACTTTCATATATCAATCCATTTTTGATAGAGAGAAATAGCATAGCTATCTTAAATAAGATACTGTTGTAGCCCGAATAGCTACATTAAGTATTTTGCATTTCCGCCTAGCAACGACCATGCGATCATCGCAGCGGAAATGCAAGAAGGCAATAATTGAAATCGCGCGAGAAACCCAACACCTCGCGCGATTGACCGCGCGACAAATGCCCGGCGATACTAAAATCAACCACCTTGCATTTCCTCCTAGCAACGATCACGCCACGACGATCGGCCAAACGGAAATGCAAGATTGCGAAAGTCACAATCACGCGAGTAACCGAAAACCGCGTGATTGATTCAGCAATCACCAAATATGGTTACATCGAGGGCCCGATGCCCCCACTATTNACAATCACGCGAGTAACCGAAAACCGCGTGATTGATTCAGCAGTAACCAAATATGGTTACATTGAGGGCCCGATGCCCCCACTATCTCTAATCAATAGGTATAAATTGGGCTGCCGATATGCCGGCAGCAGGAGTTCTATTGTAATAATCACACTGTCACTACGTCCGTCACGTTACTCATACTGGCCACCCGACACTCAGTGATAAGCCGAGCCGAGGACCGCCACGAAGGAAACTCGATCCCTACATACAAGTAGTAACGACGGAACCTAAGATTGTAATGACGCTGGAATAAACGGTTCATCACGACTCGGGAGAGCATTTATTGACACCGGCGCTCCCTCCTCTGAGTACCTCCCCGTGGGTTCCTATCCTTTGGGCGAACCGATCCCAATCAAATATATATCGTTGTACCCGCCGGTACAACAATACTTATGAAAGAACAGACTATCGATTACACAATCTTACTAATTTCACTTTTGTACACTAGCACAAAATTGAGACGAGAGCATAAGTTTATCTCACTATTAATCACTCATTATTTAATTAATCACTCATTATTAATTACTCATTATTAATATTGTTGAAGCAGCACACTGCGACANAAGCAGCACACTGCGACAAAGAAGACATAAAAAATTGGGTACATCTGCTTTCTTCCCATGATTTTAAAATCAAATTGATGACAAAAATTAGTAATTTTTCCAGTTCACAGACTATTGCAACTCTAAAAACATTAATATATTATTTAAATACAAATTGTGTAGATTTATTGCAATTTAATACTTTATGTAAGTATTCAATTTTTATTTTAACAAGTGATTATTATTTTTAATAATAGAAAATTGTAAATAAGGGTTTAATATTAGAAAATAAATGATTTATCTTTTTTATATCAATTTCAGGTAAAAACGTATTGATATTGAAGGCAACAGGAGAATTAATCATTACATTTTTTGAAAGTATGCAGATTTTTGAATATACCAGAATATTATCCATCTATGAAAAATTTGTCAACAATTTAGATGAAATAGACAATGCATTATCGCTGTTGATAGACAAGACTAATGAGGTAAATATAAGTAAAGTATAAAAACATCAATATACGTAACGTTGCATTTAATAATCTTTATTTTTTATTTCATTTCAGGTTTTACTTTTTATTAAAAAAAAAAATTTTTAATATCTTAAATTATGTCTTATGTGCTTCTCCTGCTTATTGGTTTTCATGAAAGATTAGTTCTTTTTTTTCTTTAATAAGATTATCCGCGTATAGAGACCCTGTAATCATGTATAATACAGTCAAGATTGAATCCTGTATATAATTAGTACAATTACTCTTATTTTCGACGAAACTACTTATAATTTGTTAATGAACTGATAATCGATCAATACGCGTTTTAATAAAAGTTCAGTCGCGTCTCTTTTGATCGTTGCGATTTTATTTCACTCGTGTAATTTCACATTCATGGTTGGAATATAAATGTTAAGATTCTCACGGGAATATGACGATGGCACATTGAAACATTGTGACGTGCGAACGTAACTATCATAATTTTTTCGATATTTCGCCATTGCGATGTTGAATGTGCTGTCCTGAAATTCCTGTACGCTGTAGAAATGTAAATACTGCAGTGCTCAAATGCAACGTCCAGTGTTGTTCCTTTATACACGGGTAACATCGCTTTTATAATTTTAATTAAAACACTACTAACTTTTACTAAAACTCCCATTGTGCGAGCTGCCCTGATGAGCCTTTCTCCATTTGCAGGGTACTGTTGTAGAGTTCAAAATTCTTTTTATATTATAGCAATTCTCGGCCGCGTCTGTAGTTGTTACAGAAATTGTTCACGTATGTAGCGTTGAATATGTACTTATAATTTGTTAATGGACTGATAATCGATCAATACGCGTTTTAGTAAAAGTTCAGTCGCGTCGCTTTTGACCGTAGCGATTTTATTTCACTCGTGTAATTTTACATTCGTGGTTGTGATGTAAAAAATGTTAAGATTCTCACGGGAATATGACGATTGCACATTGAAACATTGTGACGTAACTCTGTTATAATTTTTCTCGATATTTCACCATTACGATGTTGAATGTGTTGTCTTGAAATTCCTGTACGCTGTAGAAATGTAAATACTGCAGCGCTCAAATGCAACGTCCAATGTTGTTCCTTTATACGCGGGTATTGTAACTTCGCTTTTATAACTTTAATTAGAATTAACATTGCTTTTGCTAAAACTCACACTGTGCGAGCTGTCCTGATGAGCCTTTCTCCATTTGCAGGGTACTGTTGTAGAGTTCAAAATTCTCTTTATATTATAGCAATTCTCGGCCGCGTCTGTAGTTGTTACAGAAATTGTCCGTTTTATAACAACAATGTAACATTTATATATCTGTGTTTGCTGGGTATAGTCGACCTTTGTGCACCTGCCCCCCTCCCACCATGCAGAATTAAAAAAAGCGACAACTCAGAATTTCGAGCTATTTATGAGCTTTCAAATCATACAAATTAAAAATTTGGAGCTCGTCACTATCGATTGAAATTTAATTTTTTCAGTGGGGGGGGCCGAGTGAACGTTCACTCAGCCCCCCAACCTTTTCAAAATAGAAATATTGGATTCATCTTTACGGCAAAATTAAGAGCTATTTAAGAGCTTTTAAATCGATATAATTTCGATTTTTGAGCTCCACTTCTTCACCTTCATTAATAATTTTAGGACTGTTTGAAGGTGAAGAAGTGGAGCTCAAAAATCGAAATTATATCGATTTAAAAGCTCTTAAATAGCTCTTAATTTTGCCATAAAGATGAATCCAATATTTCTATTTTGAAAAGGTGGAGGGAGGAGTAAATGTTTACTCAGCCCCCCCTCATCTTTTCAAAATAGAAATATTGGATTCATATACCCTTTTTCTAACCTAAACGTACGTCCACTCACAGACGTTACATTTCCACATCTTGAAAACATTAAATTGCTCTTTTTGTTGTCATAAAACGCCTATTGAAACAATGCCAATCCCTTCACAAAACGAAACCTTTCGTCAAGCGTTTTCTCTATTGAGCGTCACGTCTCGTCTCATTCTCTTTCTCTCTTTCTCTCTCTCACTCTGACTAACTAACAATTTATTCGAACACCCTACAATATAAAACATGTGTAAGTTTGATTGTAAAAACTGCCATTTTTTACACATGACAATTGAAGATAACTCCTTTATTTGTTAAAGAAGCACCGAAACATCTGAATCGCATTGTAACCCATTCCGTGCCACGATACGTTCGCTCTACAGCATATAACTTCTTCAGTTTAGCTGAGCTCTCTTCTTGCTTAGCAACACTTCTTACTTTAGTAATCTTAGTGATTTTCGTTCATTATTTCGTATCGATATAATTCAAAGTTACGCGAGTTTACTATTTAAAATTCCATCTCGTCAGGGAAGATCACCTACGTTAAATGAAGAAGTTATCAAAAATGCTGTCTTTCAATACACTCAAGACATTGTAACAAGTGAAGGTAAAATCTTATTTAAAAGATCTAATAGAATTAAATAAGAAAAATATCTATAAAATTCCATCACGTTTTTGGTTCATAAATATCGTTTGTTACCTTTATATACACATTCACATTAGTATGTAATTGTTAAGATATTGTTAAGAAACGATAGAAACAGGTAACTTCTCTATAGTTGCTTAAATATGAGTCCGATTGAAACAATAACTTTACTGTAAAATTAGATAAAAATTCAATAAAGTTTAAATCTGTTTTTATCATTTTCTATTGGTCTTTTTTAACAGGAAAAATTATATCCAAGTATAACGAGATATGGAAAACTATATCGAAGCAAATAGGACAAGTGCAAGCACATGCACTGTATACTTTAGTTATGAATAATCGATTTTATCTAAAGAATATTTTGCTTCATAAGTCATCTGATACATGTGATAAAGATCTTTCGGAAACTATGTGTTCGAACGTCGAGTATTGACAGCAGAGCAGAAGCAACTTTGTTTTCTTCAGATGAAGAAACAAATCAGGAAAAAATCGATATTACATTTGACAGAAGCGAGTTTGATAATTTAATAGAAATCAAACAATACGCGAGGACAGAAAAGAAGAGATCCAACTTATACTTTAGACAATATTTTGTTTTACAAGCAGGAAAATGGCAACATGCAATTACTAAAAAATTAGAGACGTCCAAGTTACAATGTGGATATCAATTTAAAAGAAGTATTATAAAATTTTCTATAATACATTAAGGATATACGGAAAATGTAACTGCGGTAGCACTTTAAATGGCATTGCGGAAAATATTAAAGATGATGAAATTATTACAATTAAATGTACAGTAACAAAAGGAACTGACAAATGCGGTAAAAGATATCTAACAAATCCTATGCGTCTTGAAATAGGTGAAGATTTATATGAGCGGAATGAAACTGCTATGAGTTATAGATGTAAACAAGCTGCAGAAATTATGTCATCAGGTGATCCAGAACCTCCTCATTTATATAAACAGCAAGCTCTTCGTAAAGCAATACATGAGTATTCTGATTCCAAAATTTTTGATAAAAATCCTGTTATATCTTTGAGTATAGCAAAACGAACCATATTGCCAAATATTATTCATAATATAGGTTTGGATCCATTTTACGTGATATATTGGTTAAAATATCAACTTGATACTTATAAACAATATGCACTTATCGAACCCGCTTCTGTAGCTATTGATGCTATAGGCAGCATCATTAAAAAAATAATTTATCATAATAACTCACAATCAAAACATATATTTCTTTATACTTGCGTGGTTAATTCGGACGAAGCAAAATATCCGATTACACAAATGTTAAGCGAATCTCATACAACAGTAGCGATTTGGATGTGGTTGATGCAATGGATTCAGAACGGTGCTCCTCCTCCGCGAGAAGTAACTTGCGATGCATCAACAGCCTTGCTTACTGCTGTTGTTCAGACTTTTACTAATTATACCAATATTGATGATTACGCCGATAGTATTTAGGAAGATAAAGAAATGCCAACATGTTATATACGGATAGACGTTGCTCATTTTATAAAAAAATACTCCAACTTTTTAAAAATTACTCGTCCGCGAGTAAAAACTTTTTGTCTTGCAAGTATCGGTCAATTAATATTAGCCCGTAGCATCGAAGAGGCAGAAGTAATATTATATTCTATTTTAACAATCGCTATAAATGAAACAGAAGGAAATAATCCTGATAGAACACCCACACCGTGCGAAATTCATAAACAAAAGTTAAAATGTTTGTTAACAAATGAAATATTAAATAACGCAGAAAATGACGAAATTATTAAAGATTTTGAAGAGGAGGAACTTGATATAGACGATAGACATGTTACAAATCGTTGGCAAAAATGGGCAAGTAATATTAGTCATCGTATTCATACGAGTTTGAATGACAATGGTGACAGGGAAAATGCCCATTATCTTCCTCAATTAGAAATAAAATTATTAAAAGATATGAAATGGTTTCCCCTTTGGTCAGCTGTATGTCGCGATAAGTTTGGATACGGAAGAGTACCTGCATCTCGTGCAGCTGTTGAAGCTGAATTTGGAATCATAAATACAAAATTATTTGCTAATGTAAAATTACTAATGAGAGCAGATATGTTCATTTTGAAACATGTTCAGTTTGTATCAGGACGACTTAATTTAGTAAATAGTGCAACTACATTTGACAAAGAAGCTACATCGCAAATCGAAATATTAAAACAAGAAAGAGATACGGCAAATGCGAGTCAAGCGCGGTTAACGGTGCGCAGTGA
>QKQZ01000313.1:0-15230 GCA_003595255.1 Solenopsis fugax | reverse complement strand
ATTTTAAATATTTAATTAATGTTAAATAAATATTTAATAAATATTTAATAAATATTATTGTTACAGTGAATTGTACAATGAATAATTAATATTAAATAAATATTAAAAAACCGTTTAAAAAATATTGTGTGCTGATTGGGTGTTTATTTTTTTTATTGTGTGCAACTTTTCTTAATAATACTATATATCCTTTTCTGAATAAAACAGAATCTTAACAACTGCTTTTTTACATTTTTTTCATTTTAAAACACAAATTTCAGAATATTCCCGGACTGATTACGAATTACCCCAGACTTGGGATTATTCGAAATACTTGACACTGGTCGACATTTGTATATGTAGTTCAAAGCAAGTACATTTCCGTGTTTTATCTATAACGGCATTGTGAAGGGGATTCAACCTTTCAAACCGTCCAACTTTTTTTTTTTTAAACGAATACAGGACTCAGGAGACGCAAAAGAAAAAAAACCGCAACGAATAGCCCCTCTCTCCCCTATACATGCAAAACTATGAACTCGAATGGATAGAGGTTAAGAATAGCAAATTCATTATATGTGTTTAAATATTAATCTTAAATCAAAAGTTGGCTGTTTTATATAAGTCGGATTCAGGCTGCGTTCGGAAACATCATTGATTAGTGTGCTTCGATGATTTCAGTGGAGAAGCAGTGAAAGTACCGTATGTCTTCAAGCGTTGAGTGTTCTCAACGAAAAGGTAACACACCAGCTCACACCGACTCCTGCTTTTCGGCGGGTGATTTGATGGCACTTAGTGTGATTCTCTTTGTTTCCTCACCTGAATGCACACTGAGTACACACGGAATTTTTCGAATAGCTGGTGTAGCACCAGTAAAGTGTCTCCGAACGTAACCTCAGACAGATTGACCGTATTTGACGTCCAACTATTATTCGAGTGAATTTTAATGTGCTCTTTTCAATATTTCACGATAAATTCAACGAATTGGTTGCACGTTTATTGCATTGTACATTGGATGTGATATTAAAATAAATGGCCAATTCATAATTATGGATTCAAACGGATTGATCGCACATTTTATTCCTGTGCACATTGGGTGAGATACATAAAGTAAATGACTAATCCGTATTTATGAATTAAAATAAATTAGGGACAGAAAATGAATTCAAAAACTCCAAAAATTTGATTTGACATCACTTGAATAAATAATTTTTCAACATTTTCCAATTATTTCTCGTTTACTAGGGAAGATTTGTAAATGTGCAAAATTTCGCAATATTTTATTTTTTTCTTTAGTTAAAAATCTAAAAGTTTTTTGTAAAAACTGTCCTTTTGACAGCTTGTTTGTGATCTATCTTCTAATTGAAGTAAAGCAGCATTTATCTCTATCTATCTTAAATTATGTGGTTATATTGTAGCTCTTTCTACCAATTTATTTTTAGAAAAATATACAATTTTGTAACAAAATACTGTTTGTTTTTTAAACAAAATTAATTTTTTAAACTTATTTTTATGGTGATTATATTACCACTCATCTTCGAGCCATATATGGTCATATTTTTACAAATTACGTCCTAAGTAATAAATATTTTATAACTCTGAGTCTACAATTTATTAAACAATACTTTGATAAATATAATTGTTAAGTTTCAGTAGGGTCGGGTGTTTTGTGCAATTCTAATTTTTCTAGACGGTATAGTAGATAGAGGCCGTTCTAGTATGTTAGGTTGTCGTTCGAATACGTATTAGACTACGAAGTCTCAAACCGATCGGATATACTATGCGTATTTTAGAGGCAAAAGTTTGTTTTGTGGTACTGCAGATTCATTTTTCTGCAAAATATATCGTTATATTCCGTGTCTTGTTGTTATTCTCTATAGTACATTGTGCGTAGTCATTGGGATGTCTGCTATCAAGAAATATCGTGCATTGCGATAAAATATTTGGTGTTTTTGCTACAGAACGCGATTTATGACAGATGGGCATTGGGAGTGTTTTGTGCAACATAGCGAAGCATTATGTAATGGTGGGGATTGAAATTGTATGCTTATATTACAAATTTGAAAAAATGAATAAAAATAAGCTAATCTATAAAGAGAATTAAGACAATTTATTTATTTTACATTAAAAAATAAAATAATTTAATGCTTTCTTTCTCAATGGTTTTAAATGTCTTCAATGACTTTTTTTAGCATATTTAGACGGCATTTTGTCTGAAATATTGCAATATAACCGTAATAATATGCAAACATTCAATTAAGACATATAAAAAATTCATTGCGATGAAGAAGCGCAAGATTTACTATGGACCCGGAGTCAGGGTGTTTTGTGCACATCTTGTTTTACATTTTATCCTGTAGCTTCAGTTAGACGCAAAATCGAGATTTAGCATAGCGCATTTTAAAGCTGAAACACACACCTTTCATGAACATCAATTGGTTTTATAATGTCTTTCTCTGTTTCTGAAATATTGGCAAGCAAAGAAAAAAACTGCATAAAACACTCGACCCTACCCTATAAAATATTGATTATTAACCAAGTTATTGAATAAAATATAAATTAATGCCTATAATATCACTTTTTGCTCTATTCCTCATATAATTTTGAGGAGTATGTTAAATATTAACTTTTTAATAATTACCACAACCGGCTGCAATTTACAATCGAGCACGAAGAGAAACGTAGTCTTAATTTTATAGACACATCTATCAGAGTCGTGAATACTTTAAATATCGTGCATTGACTGGTTTCACAAAAACACCTTTTCAGTAAGATACTTGTCATATCATTCGCATCACCCAATGTGTCAAAAAATAGGAACTATTGTATATACGCACCCACAGTATCACAAGAAAAACTTAGAATTCCGTATAAACATTTTAATTGGTAATGGCTACCTTTTGGATTTAATTTTTAACAAAATTAACGTTAGGTTAAAGAAACTAATTAATACTAAACTTAATAATAGAGTTCATGATATTATTGACGTGACCAATACTCCTACGGACAAGAAAAAGTTTTTAATCTTTCCGTACATAAAAAACATCTCGGAAACAATATCTGTCTATAAACAAAAAAGAATTCATAACAGGTTATAGATGCTTGAATAAACTCGACAAGTTTGTTAAAGTACATAAGGACAAGAACAAAAAAACAGAATATAACAACGTAGTATTCAAGCTGAATTGCAAGGACTGCAATGCCTCATATGTAGGCTAAACGAAAAGAAAATTAAAAACGAGAATCATAACATATACATTATAATATAAAACTCAAAACATCGAAACTGTCTGTTATTAGCGAACACAGGCTATAACAGAATTATTCTTTTGACTGGGGGAATGTCAAGGTACTTGATTTTGAACCCAATTACAATAAAAGATTAATTTCTGAAATGACATGTATATAGGTAAATGAACAAAAAATGGGTTAAATCTAAAAACGGATACTGAACTTCTAGATGATTGTTATTACCACCTTTAACAGACTTGTCGATATTTAGAAATACAAAAACAGAGTTTATTATTATAAATACTTATTGTTAGTATAACATCTGCCTTAAACGTTGGCACTTTTCGTTTAGCCTACATATGAGGCATTGCAGTCCTTGCAATTCAGCTTGAATACTACGTTGTTATATTCTGTTTTTTTGTTCTTGTCCTTATGTACTTTAACAAACTTGTCGAGTTTATTCAAGCATCTATAACCTGTTATGAATTCTTTTTTGTTTGTAGACAGATATTGTTTGCGAGATGTTTTTTATGTACTCGCACTACCGCATTTAAATACATCAGTTTTCCTTGTCACGTCGACCAGTAAAGATCACACACAACATCTTCAACAATTTATAATTAATTATAATTGCACTAACAAGAAATTGTACATCACACAACTATGTAACGACGAATTGTAAATTCGATTACATCAAAAAAATTTTTTTTGTAAGATACGGCTTTTAAGTACTTAATTTTAAAATGTTAAAGTTATCATGGTCGAAAAAGAAGGGATTATACGCATCGTTCGAGGGAAATCTACTGATTCTTAAACTTCCGGACACAATTTATTCGCGTACAGGAAACGTCGAATCAATCAAAAAGCTTTTAGACTGATGACTTAAACTCACTTATTTTACATGTTGACTCTCATTGCGTTTTTAAAATCGTTTGCGTTTGTACTATGAAGAAATGAACACCGTTACGTATAGCCCTTCGAAAATGTAATAATGCGCACACTGAAGAAGACTCTGTAGGGTCGAAACGTTTATGTCCAATACTTGATTATAATATTTGTGTTCAATTCTTAATTAAAAAGATATTAATTATATCAACAACTAAACATTTGCTCGTTCTTATTGGCCTCACTTACATTATTTAAATTGTTTTTAAATCTATACGAGCAGACTGCATATTAACATTGTATTAACTTTTTAGCTTGAAGGCTTTGAATGTGCTTTTTAAGTAATATATTTAAATTTAATGTGTGATATATGTACGAGGGCTGCTGCAAAAGTTTCGGGAAAAGGTATAAAAAAACAGTCAAAATAAAGTAAAAATTCACTTATTGCTTTTCAAAATATTCTCTCTTAAAATCAATACATTTTTGTACGCGTTGGAACCAGTTAACGAAGCACTTTTTTCATTCAGAAGATGGTATATCAGAAAAGTGACTTTTGAATGCTTCCAAGGCCTCTTCAGGTGTTGAAAAACGGGTTCCACGCATTTTATTCTTGACAAACGGGAATAAAAAGAAGTCATTTGGACTTAAATCAGGACTGTATGGACAATGAGTCATTAATTCGACGTTTTGCCGCTTCAAATAATCGATAGTTTGTGATGCTGTGTGAGATGATGCATTGTCATGGTGAAGGATGATCCGACGTTTTGCATTAGTTTTCCTGATTTCATTGATGACTTCCGGCAAACAAATGGTTGTGTACCAATCAGCATTGACCGTTCGACGATCCTCTAAAGCGACGGTAGCAACATGACCAGTAACACCGAAAAAAGCGGCGATCATTTTTTTCGAAACACTTCGTGAACGGACAACTTTTGTTGGATTCAATTCATCTTGGAATACCCAAACACTCGATTGTTGCTTAGTTTCAGGCTCATATGAATAAATCCAAGTTTTGTCACCTGTGACGATGTTATAAACCAAATTTGAAGCACCACGGTTGAATTTTTTTAGCATTTCCTTGCTCCATTTAACACGAGTCGCTTTTTGAGCTTCGGTCAAATTGTGTGAAATCCATCGGGCACATAACTTTTTAACAGCTAAATGGTCATGCAAAATCGTTGATATTTATTTTATGTCAATGCCAAGGGTCGATGCTATTCCACGGTAAGTTACATGCCGATCCATCTCGATCATCTGACGCACAGCATCGATGTTTTTTGCAACAACACTAGTTGATGGACGACCTCCACGAAATTCATCATTGAGACTACTACGGCCAAACTTAAATTCCGAAAACCAGCGATAAATTATGGTTTTGGATGGTGCTTGATTGATCACCAAAAGCCGAAATAAGATCCACACATTGTTGTTGAGTAAAATCACTTTTAAAATCATAAAAAATCATCGCTCGAGAATGTTCGCGATTTAATTCCATTTTTTCCAGGAATTGTTGACTTTGGNTTCCGGGAATTGTTGACTTTGCTCTTGTATATAGACGCTACCAAATGATTTTCTTTTTAACTGTCAATGCTACTTAACCTAAAAGATATCAAATTTTATGATAGTGACATCTATGATTCTCTGGCAACACTAAAAGTATCCGATTCCCAAAACTTTTGCAGCAGCCTACGTATAATGTGTGAATCCGACATATAAAATTGTGGGATTTAGAGAGGAAATAGTTATTTTTAGTTGAGTTCGGGATTTAGACCCGCTTGTTACGGGCTTGAGCTTAGGTATGTAAGGGCGGTCATAAAAGTGAGTGCGTAGGACGAGGCAGTCTCTAGCCAAGCGTTGAACAAGACGGTCGATCGAGCGTGCGTTGGAAGAATCCCCGAAATCTTGTAATTATGAAATAGTGAAATACATTCAAACTGATTAAAGAAGAGTGTCTCCCTTTCTAATCCTACAATTATTGGGAGCTCGTCCGTGCCAAAACGAGTCGAAGAGAAAGTGTTAATGTGTGCCCGAAAAGAAGCGACGAAAGGCGAAAAACAGTATAAAACGAAAGACGAAAAATGAGGAAATACGAAGGATAGGAAACGAAGAAAAGACGAAAGACGAAGAAAAGACGAAAGACGAAGGAAAGACGAAAGACGAAGGAAAGACGAAAGACGAAGAAAAGACGAAAGACGAAGAAAAGACGAAAGACGAAAAGACGAAAGACGAAAAGGCGAAAGACGAAGGAAAGACGAAAGACGGAAGAACGTTCGAGAAAACGAGTAAGCAAGAATTGAGAACGTTCGAGAAAACGAGGGAAAGACGTAAGACGAGAGACAAAGAGAAGCAGACGGAGTGGGGGAAAGAGAGACAAACAACGAGTAAGTAAGAATCGAGAACGTTCGAGAAAATGAGGAAAAAACGTAGGATGAGAGACAAAGAGGAACAGACGGAGTGGGGAGGAAGAGAGACGAACAACGAGTAGGTAAGGATCGAGAACGTGTGACCGAGAACATTACAGAGCCTAACGCAAAAATTCCAATTGCCGTTTGTGAAAGCAAAATCCATAGACAAAATTATGGAGGAATTAGGACAAATACCTACAATAAACAAAAAATTGCCGCAACATCTCGAGCAGTGATAGTGTTCATGCATAAATTTATTTTCGAGGAAAACGGAGATAGGAATAATCGACGGCGGTTGCGAGAGTTCCGCGAGTTCGAATTTAACGACGACTCAGCCGAGTTTAGAACTAAACTTCAATATGCCGTGAGGTTTTCCATAGGCGATTTAATATCAATTTGCAATATTCTTGGCATTGCATACACCGGGAATGCCGAGCAGCTAAGAGAGCGGATAATGAGGGCCCTGATGGACGTGGGGTCTTTGCAATCGGTTCGCGACGAGGACGAGGATGATGGGGAGGACGACGACGGGAAGGACGGTGAGAATAACGACGAGAATGATACCGAGATTAACGATGAGGGTGATGACGAGAATGCCAATGCCGACGAGGAGAGAGGAAGCATAGTCAGCGCAGAACGAGGAAACAATCGCCGATCCGAAAGAGGTAGGAGGCAAAGAAATGCGAATAATAACCCTAAACAATTTATCTTAAATTATAGAGATGTTGAGGATTCAATGGTTCGTGCATTCAATGGAACCGATTCGTATCATATTGAACGCTGGATTCACGATTTTGAGGAAGGCGCCATCATGTTTGACTGAGATGATCAGCATAAGATAGTCTTTGCAAAAAGATCGCTAAAAGGCGTGGCCAAATTGTTCATACAGAGCGAAGGAATCATCAAGACGTGGAAGAAGCTGAAGGACGCGTTGACAGAAGAGTTTGCCACGAAAATTTCCAGCGCCGAGCTGCACAAAATGTTAGAAAAACGCAGAATGAAAAAGGAAGAGACTGTTCAAGAATATTTTTTAACAATGAGAGAGCTGGCTTCAAGAGGTGAAGTGGAGTTAGACGTTGATTTACTATGTGATTAACGACATCAACGACGAGGCAAATAACAAAATGATTTTATATGGAGCGAAAACCGTTTGTGAGTTTAAGGATAAACTCGAGACTTACGAAAAACTGAGGAAAAATCAACCTGATAAAGCATCAAGGTACACGAAAAATCGAGACGAATGGACGCGGGTAGGAATTTCTCGCGCCAGGACGGAAAGAGGATGATTGACAGCCGGGAGGACGGAGCGCTGATACGATGCTTCAATTGTGGCACAAGTGGACATCACGCCAGGAACTGCGATAAGAAGTCACTAGGAAAAAAATGCTTCAATTGCAATAAGTTCGGACACGAAGTGAAAAATTGTACTGAAAAAAGAATAAGCGGTTCTAGTTCGAATGCGGAGCAGGCGGTTAATCTAGTAAGCGTGTCCTTGACTAATGTTATTAAACAAGTTGTTATTAGTAACGAGAATTTGAGAGCGCTCATAGATACAGGAAGCCCAACTAGTTTAATTAGAGAAGACGCGTTTACAAAGCTGAAAAAATTTGAACTGGTTCAATCAACGCGCATATTTTCTGGATTTGGAGGCGGCGAATCTAAAGCCGTGGGCTATTTTCAAGCTGTAGTTTTTATAGACGGTGATGACTTTCCTTTGACATTTTACGTTGTGCCTTATGAGGCGATAAGTGTAGAAGTAATTATTGATAGGGATATATTGGAACAAGCTAATTTGAATTTTAATCAAGAAGGTGTAACTATTTATAAAAAATTAGAAACTGATTTTCTTGCCCATATTAATATTCCAGAAGATTTGCAAGCAAACATTGAAACCATTCCAGACGCGGAAACAAAGAATAAAATTAAAAAACTAATAACTGAATACGAGCCGAAAAAATGTAAAACGACGGGAATTAAACTTAAAATAACACTTAAGGATGAAAAGCCGATTTTTCAGAGACCACGTAGATTAGCTTTGCCGGAAAAGAAAATAGTTGAGAAATAGGTAGAAGAATGGATCCGAGATGGTATAATTGAACCGTGTTTTTCCGAATATGCAAGTCCTGTAGTTGTAGTAAAGAAAAAAGGCATCCACAGGTGTGCATTGACTATCGGCCACTCAATAGAATAATAGAACGAGATAGTCATCCGTTGCCATTGATTGAGGATCAGAGAGACAAATTGAAGGATGCACAAATATTTAGTAAGCTTGATCTTAAAAACGGATTTTTTCATGTAGAAGTTGACAAAGAAAGTTGAAAATATACTACATTTATTACACATGAAGGTCAATACCAATTCTTGAAGGCTCCTTTCGGTTTGTCTAACTCTCCTCCCGTATTCCAAAGATTTATTACTCAAGTTTTTTGACCACTAGTTAACGACGGAATAATGACGCTATATTTAGACGATATCATAATTTTTGCAGCTAATTTTAAGCAAGCGTCAGACAGATTAATGGAAATCGTATTAATAACAGCAAGCCAGTATGGATTAGAGTTAAATGTTAAGAAATGTGAGTTTATAAAAAAGCGTATCGAATTTTTAGGTCAAATAATAGAGAATGGAACGGTATCGCCATCCCCGGAAAAAGTAAAAGCGGTGATACGATTTCCAGAACCGACGACGATTAAACAGGTTTAAAGTTTCCTTGGTCTCACGGGGTATTTTCGCAAATTTATTAGTGGATATTCAATGACGGCGAAACCTTTAAGCGACCTATTGCGTAAAGATGTAGTGTTTCAATTCGGAAAAGTAGAAAAAGAAGCTTTTAATAAATTGAAGCAAATATTAAGTAATGAGCCTGTATTACAGATTTTCGATCAGACATTCGAGACAGAGCTACACACCGACGCCAGTCAGAATGGATTTGGCGCAATATTATTGCAACGATCGCGAATAGACGGTAAATTACATCCGGTACAATATATGAGTCGTAAGTCGCGGCAGGCCGAAAGAAAATATAAAAGCTACGAATTATAGGTGTTAGCTCTGATAGAAGCACTTGAGAAATTTCGCGTATATTTACTTGGATTAAAATTTAAGGTAGTAACAGACTGCGCGGCGTTTAAGCAAACTATGCGGAAAAAGGAAGTCTCTTCGAAGATCTGACGATGGGCTGAAAAGTTGGAAGATTTTGACTATACTGGAACATAGGTCAGGCACCAGAATGAAACATGTCGACGCTTTAAGTAGGAACGCAATCATGACGATAATCGAAGACAGTATCTTGGCAAGAGTAAAGGCAGCCCAAGCAGATGATTCAGAATTAAAAACGATGATAGAGACGTTGAAATTAAAACCTAATAATGAGTATACGTTGATGGGAGGTGTGTTGTATAAATTCGTCGAGGATAGAGATGTGTTGCTGGTTCCAGATCATATGCAGAACGAAGTCATATAAGCGGTTCATCACAGGGGTCACTTATCAGCGAAGAGAACAGGAGACGTTATTCGAAAAGAATATTTTATGCCGGATTTAAAGAAGAAAATAGAGAAGTTAATAGCAAACTGCATACTTGCTAATCGAAAATAAGGTAAACAAGAAGGTGAACTCCATCCGTTACCTAAAGGTGATGTGCCTCTGTATACGTATCACATAGACCATGGGGGTTCCCTGGAATCTACCAGCAAGAAATACAACCACATTTTAGTTGTGATAGACAGTTTTACCAAATTCACCTGGCTGTATCCGACGAAGAGTACGATTTCACAAGAAGCAATCAAGAAATTAGAGTTGCAACAACAAATATTTGGCAACCCAGCATGCATTATTTCGGACAGAGGAACAGCCTTCTCATGAAAGAGTTCCAAGATTATTGCGACGACGAAGGAATTAAGCATATCCTGATTACGACGGATCTGCCGAGAGCCAATGGGCAGGTGGAAAGGATTAATCGGACCATAATCCCGATACTTACTAAATTGTCACTGGAAGATCCTATCAAGTTGTACCGCTATGTGCGCCAATTACAAAATATTTTAAATTCTACCTATCAAAGAAGCATTAATACAAGTCCATTCGAATTGCTAACAGGAGTAAAAATGCGATGTAAGGAAAATTTACGCTTAAAAGAAATCCTGGAGCAAGCCTTACAAGAACAATTTAACGACGAATGCTCTTCTCTTAGAATCAAAGTTAAGGAGCACATATTAAAAACTCAACAAGAGAACTGTAAAACATTCAATAAACACCGGAAAGCACCACGGAAATATAAAGTCAGAGAATTAGTCGCGATTAAACGCACTCAAATGTGTCCGGGACGGAAACTGCGCGCGAAGTATTTAGGGCCGTACGTCGTAACAAAAGTAAAATATAACGATACACATGACGTTAAACGAGCAAATCCAGGAGAGGGTCCGGGTTGCACTAGTATCTGCGCTGAATTCATGAAACCCTGGTCGAGTGTGTAGCAATCATTCGAGGCGAAGAATTAGTAAGGAGGGCCGAGTGTCGGATTTAGAGAGGAAATAGTTATTTTTAGTTGAGTTCGGGATTTAGACCCGCTTGTTACGGGCTTGAACTCAGGTATGTAAGGGCGGTCATGAAAGTGAGTGTGTAGGACGAGACAGTCTCTAGCCAAGCGTTGAACAAGACGGTCGATCGAGCGTTGGAAGAATCCCCGAAATCTTGTAATTATGAAATAGTGAAATACATTCAAACTGATTAAAGAAGAGTGTCTCCCTTTCCAATCCTACAAAATTATATTATGTACGGAAGAGAGTTATGGGTTCTTTCGTAATGTTGAAATTTGTATTATGACGGCTTTCACAACTTTACGTTACGATCGCATTGTGAACGTTGCATAATAATTACTAGTGTAACAAAGAAATCATTTTTAAGAAAATTATTTTTTAAGCCAAAGAAATTATTCAAAAGGTATTATTTTATAAGTAAAAATATATTTTATAAAATATTTATAAAATCTGTTTGTAACACTTATTAATCTGTCAGATCTACGAAGGATGAATTTGTGATTTTTTTTATTATTATATAAACTCTCTCTCCTATCTTACAAACGTGTAAGCTTCTTTTTCCCTTATTAGTAAATTATAAATTACGTTCGTTTCATATATCTGATGCATTTCTACCTGTAGAATAATTAGTAGAACTCTATAGCTAATAAAATGGCATTCATAAGAATTACGTTGCTTTAACATTTACTAAATTATTTTAAGAAAACAAAATGGTATTCCACACGCTATATAAGGTCTCCTTCTCTTCTTTATATAAAATTACATAAGAAACATCAGCACTAAGATTTAGCTGTGACCATTAAGGTTCTTCAATTATTTGTGTTTTTACATCTGTTTCGATTGCGATGTAAATAGTCTCGCGTCGAAATACCTTAAATGTAATTTATTACTTATTTATATTCGAATCGTCGTTAGAAGGAAGTCAGTAGTTACGCTCGTGGAATCTTCAACAATATTTGTCAGCCTTGGGAGCGTTTGCCTCGGTCGGAGCGTGCTGAAAGCGTGATCGAGTCCTCGTCCAGATGACCGAACGTTTATGGAAGGTCTGGCAGCACGATTATATAAATACGTTACAGCAGCGAGTCAAATGGAGACGAATAAATCGGCCCGACCTTCGAGTCGGACAGCTCGTATTGTTACGCAACCCGCTGCTTCCACCCTGCAAATGGGAGATGGGGCGTATAAATCAGTGTCACCCGGGATCGGACGGTCTGATCCGTGTCGTCACCGTAAAAACCGCCTCCTCGGAGTATAAGCGCCCAATAACCAAAATCTGTATCTTGCCTATCGATATCGAACAAACCTCTCATGTCGAGGGCGAAGCGTCGCCCTAATATCAAATATGCCGATCGCCTCGTTATCGTGTAACAAAACTTGTTCTGCTCTAGTGAAATTTCGAAATTTCAACTAGAGTTTCGAGGCGGGCGGTATGTTTCGATTGCGATGTAAATAGTCTCGCGCCAAAATACCTTAAATGTAGTTTATTACTTATTTATATTCGAATCGTCGTTAGAAGGAAGTCGGTAGTTACGCTCGTGGAATCTTCAACAATATTTGTCAGCCTTGGGAGCGTTTGCCTCGGTCGGAGCGTGCTGAAAGCGTGATCGAGTCCTCGTCGCCCAATTGAATTGTTCCACGATCTCCCCGATTTCTTCCTAACGACTGTTCGCCTCGGGTTGTCACATTCCCGTGATCAGAGCGATTTCTCCCGTGAGCCGAGTACCATCGTGAACTTAATTATCACATTTTGACTGTTCGAACCTCGAGAATTTCACGCGATTACCCGAGCTAATCGGTGTCTCAAGTGCTGCAAATCGCAAGCAACTTCATTTTTTTTGAAAACTGTTTATCTGCGTGTGTAAACCTGTGACTGAGAATATTAAATTTTATACAGAATTTGTGTGGAACGTTAATGAACGAGTGATAATTTCTTGTTCCCATTATACCATCTCGCTCCCGCTCACGCTCTGTCTGTCGCTCTCCTGCCTTTACTTCCTATCTTTAAGCGAAGACTACGACACAGCGTTTACTCTGGTCCGCCTATCTCTCTTTCGCTTTCACTCGCACTCTCTCTGAGTGGAGCCAGCGTGTTTGCGCAAAACTATATAGTGCAATCGCGAACAACATCAGTCTAGATTCTCCTTTTATTATGTTTTAAAAATGCTTTTATTATACAATATAATTCAAACCCAAGCTATTGATTAAACCTATTCAAAATATTGATCGGTTTTATTTTTTCGCAATTTTTTTACTGTTTTTCGGGAAGGGAAAATCTATAGATGCTTCTGAGTATTAAAACTATTAAATTGTTCGCCAATTTAATATTACTTATTTCGGCATCATTTAATAACTGTATTTCAATTCAACGAAAATGCGGCGCATAATTGGCATAAGCCGGAGATGTGAAAATTATTATTCAGCATTAAGATATAAACATTTCGCAGCATCGATGTAAATAAGATGTCTCAAAATAAGATGTCTTGAAGACATTTTTGAAAAATATCTTAGAGACATCTAATAGATATCTCGAAAAAGACATTAAAAATGAAACATCTTGAAGACATCTCTAAATGATATCTAAAAGATTTTATGAGATATCTTCAAGACATCTCGTAAAAGACATCTTCCATGTCTAAAAAATATCTACAAGACATTTTTTAGTCAGTCAATCACAGCGAAGCGCTTCTGCAAATAAGAACTCTCTTAATTTAAATCAATGAAAACTCACTGATTTGCAGTGAATATTCACTGTTTGCTGCAGTTATAAGTATATACCACTGCGAATCAGTGAATACTCACTGTTTGTATCAGTGACATTACCTCGTCACTGTTAAATCAGTGAGTTTTCCTAACCTGTATAATTATTCACAATAGTTACGTCTTCAGCATCAATCGACTATAATTAATGTGCATATTAATACTTACCTCAGGGCTGTGAGTTTATGATGTAATGATGTAAAACACAAACTGGACATACACCACTCGTCAAACAGAGTGCAAAATCAGTCCACCTTTTCAGTTGTTAGTTATAATTTACCGCCAGGCAAACACATTTCGGCGGGATTTCACTATTTCATCAGTGAATTGATTATAGTTCACTAATTGTTCAGTGAAATATTGAGTCACTGATGGAATCAGTGAAATTTTCACTGTTTTAAATTAAGAGAGAAAGAATTAAAGCGTACTGCATTATCAAGACTGGGCAAAAAGTATTTCAAATACAAAATACAAATTATTGGCAATCTTAGTAGAGGAGAAGAGGGTATTATGGCTACTGTCGACAATATGGCTATTCCTATTATCTCCATTATTAGGTGACGTATTCTAACAATTGTTTATAGAGAAATTCGTTAGTAGCCCATTGTTTTTTAATGATGCTAATATACCAATACATAATAACTGACAATTGTTATAAAGCATTTTTACTTTTGAGCACTTCTAAACTTTTCAAAGATACACTTTTAACCTTTAATTACACTTCCTCATTATTCTTAAATTTGAATTTATTATTACACGAATGTACATACACTCGAGTGTTTTTTTGTTATTTAACTTTTTATTCGGCTATACACATTTCGAGTTATACAAAGTTAAAACAATAACATGGAATTTTGTTAATATGGTTTTTTCAGCGAAATTTTTATATCGAAATATTTCTTCAATAAATCGATTGTCATTCTAGAGGGCGGTGTTTAGAAACATTAGAGACATCATTTTATGCTTGTTGTTTAATGTTAAACAAGAATAAAATAATATTTCTAATGAAATTTCTAATGGTATTTCTAAAGTTTCTAAACGCAGGAAAATTCTAAATCAGGAAAATTCTGAATAATGGAAAATTGAAAATATATAATTTTGTAACAAGGTACTGTGTTTTTTTTAAATTAAAATATACCCACATAGCAATGCATATCCTTAGGATATCCTATTTTGATCGGATTGATTCTATTCTGATCCAAAATGTAAAATCATCCATATGATATCCTTAGGACATTTGTAATTGTCATCAAAGTCCTTAGGATATCCTATTTTGATCTGAGAAATTTTTTTTATTACTGTAATATACAAACCATACAAGCATTTTTATCTTTCAACACATATACAATACTTATAATATGTATAATATCATGTATGAGTAATAACTAACAAGAAGGTCATTTAACCGAGCATAAAAGATGGAAAATTACATATCATTGA
>QKQZ01000310.1:0-19030 GCA_003595255.1 Solenopsis fugax | reverse complement strand
GCCCCGCCGACGGCTCGTTACTCATCCAAATTTTATTCCTTCTGGCAATTGGCCCGGCGAGAAAGAGCCGCCCGCCGCTGCCGCCGCGCCGCCTCTCGCGTAAAAGAATAGCTGCTGGGTCAGCTTCAGTAGCTGCGGCTAGGCCCTGCTGAGGCTATTCTTCTGATCCTCTTAATTCCGACCCTACCGGCGATAATCGGCGGGATTCTCGTTTTGATAATTTCGCCGGCTCTTCCGTGGAGAGCGCCTTCAACGACCACCACTTCCGGCAGAATAATTTTCTTCCCTCGCGCTCGTCCTAAAGCTCGACCGCATTCTTAAAATCAGCCACGATGTGTTCGCACGTAACTTTTACGCGAATGCACTTGGCACGTTCTCACATTAAAAAATGTTGAGCTGGTATACTGAAATAAAAAAACATTCTTATTTTCGAAAACAAGAATATCTTTATTTTTGAAATGTTAAATATTTAAATACAAGATTATATATGAGATCACATACCATTTGTTTACATAAAGAAACTTTGTATAATTTAAACACTATTAATTTGAACTAGATCTTTTAAGTGTAATCACGCAAATAATTAAAGATGTATTAATTACAGTTGGAACTCGATTTTGGTGTCTAATATTATTTTATATGTAAATCTTAAATACATTTTCATTCTTTATAAACAGCGCTTTGAACACAATAGATCTTGCAACGCAATCATAAACTAATAAATAACGTTAAAAATAATATTACAAATTAATTGTCAATTTAATAATGATGTTACAAGCACTTTAAATTGCATAGTTTGTACGTTTTAAATTATATAATTTGTACAGTTTAATTAAGAAAAACCTATTTCTTTTTAGTCAATAATTTTTCATGAGTTAAGAAGAAAAATTCAGATGGGAGACAACAATATCTTGAAACCAAGAATTAATATATTTTAATGCTACACTCAAAAAAAGAAATGTTTAATTTTAAGATATTTAAATGTTTCATTTCTGTCTTTTGTTTCTAAATACTTATAAATATTTCAGTTTTAAACGGTGTATAGATTTAAAATCTTGAAATATTTAAAGATTTTAAAAACGTAAATTTAAAAAACTGGTTGAAATTACGAGCCAAACAATTCTGGATGTTGATTAAACTTTTATTCCGATCACAATCATAAAAGCAAATAATTCGGTACGTTTCGGCTATACTTAGCCTTCCTCAGCCGATATAAATTACTTATAAAATAAACGTGTTAAAAATTTTGAACCGAGCGAAAAAACGAAAGAAATACAAAACTACAGCCGTTCGATACGTAGTTCTATAGAGTTTTTTGTTGCTACATCGTTGCTCACGTATCCTGTTACTACTGCTATAGATGGAGGACCGGTGACACCTCCAGACGATGCTTTCATTGTGCACGTAGACTCGCTAATCCGTCCCTTCGTTTATTGGTAATGTAAGAGAGACGCCAAGATCCGAACACTCAAGTAATTACATGATGAACACAGCACTAATATGGATTCATATGTAACACTCGATGACGGTAATTATAGTTAACGATTGTTATCTGCGTGATAAAAGGAGAAATAAAATTATAAATAAAATAATACATCTCACTACTGCACCCGATAAATCGAACTTACTGTGATGTACATCGTAAATAACAGAGCAGTTATGTGAGCACACACTATCGGCCAACGATCTTACTGCCGTAACAGACAAAGTACAAATGAGGCAGAGCGGTAAAAGAGACTGATATCGGTCAACATCCAGAATTGTTTGACTCGTAATTTCGACCAGTTTTTTAAATTTACGTTTTTTAACATCAATACGAGTGTTTCTATTATCTATTACTATTAAAGATTTTAGTTTTAAGTGTTAATTTATTAAAATGATATGTTAACTCAAACATGTTGAAGAAGACCCTGTAGTGTCCAAACGTTCCTTGTTCTCCGTATTGTTAAAATATTAAAGGTATATAATTTTATAAAAATTGACATCTAACTGTTTGCTTGTTTATTGGGTTTTTATACCATTAGCACTGTTTTTAAACGTTTTATTGTTTTAAATTTAAACACCGTTTAAAGCTAAAACATTTAAAAAAAGAGTCAAAAATAAAATAGTGTAACATTTAAAAATTAAATACTTTTTTTAGTGTATTATCAGAACAATCACATTATGCTTTTTAGAGGACTATTATAACATTAAATAATCACAAAAAAAAGTTATAGATGAGATTTTTAAGGACGTATATTTTAATTAACAATTTTGTTGTTACTTATTGCGCATCATTAACCGCGCTTGACTCGCATTTGCCGTTTTTGTTTCGTGTTTTTGACAATTTCACGAGTCCAGATTTTTATATTTAATTAACAATGTTTAAAATAAAAACGTTTCAACTTACAATTAGTCTTTATTAGCCTAATTAGAAAAAAATACCTAATTATTAAGGATTGAAATACTATCAATATTAAGAAAATAATATAAATTTATCATGATATTAAAATAAAAAATATTTTGATAAAAAAAATTTAAGATTATCAAATTCTTTCAAAGAAGATTAAATTATACATGTATAAACAAGATTATTATATTGTCTGCTTCCATCTATTCACCTTTCTATTAAATCTATTGCCCGTTCTTAACATGTTAGCAGCGTGGCGTATCGTAACGCAAACGCGACCACCTCGCGTCTTCCCGATTCCCTCGACAGGATTAAAGTAAAATGAATTACTGTGAGAACTGAGCAACTGAGATATTTCACGTCAATTGACCTGACACAGCGTGCGCGAGGTGCGTAGTTATTTTCGGAGCAAATTTTGCGATCGATCTTTCTTCTCTAATTCATCGAATCGATTTCGCGTATGTACGTGCACAAAAGTTGCTTGCATATCATGAATAATTTCCGTTGTTCTCTCTCTCTCTTTCTTTCTGTCTTTGTGGGTCGATCTTCGCATTGCCGGCTAGGGTTAGACACGAGGGTGCAACCGGACCTAGGCTCTCGCTCTGCAAATCCCTGTAGATAAAAAGTCTGCGCCTACCCCAGGCGCTATCACCCTAACCGATAGTAGTGACTCACCTACCATCACCCAACCCATTTTTTTTCAACCCCTCCGTGGCACAGATCCGTGGGTCCGCGGATGGAAGGGATGAATCCTTTCGTGTCGTTCCTTGTACTTTGGCCTACGCTGTAGAAAAGAGTTCGACGACCCAGCGTTTTCAGATGATCCTCAAAAGTCACAACGATAGTACATGCGAGAAATTTATTTATAACGGCGACAGAAATATTAATATCGGACTACGGGAGAATTTATATAAAAGACTCGATTAAGTTTTACAACTATTTTATAAATTCAATGTTTATTTATCTTGTCACTTTTCGTATAGAAGAATTGGAATTTTTGTTTAAATAAATGCGTAGATATTTATTTCGGCGAAATTTATAAGCTCTTTTTGATCTTCAAAAGAGACGAAAATTAGTCATATTAATATTTCAATCCGGGGTAGCCTGGTAGTAGTATGTCCTATGCTGTCACCCCAATCAATTCCCAATTCCAATTTATGGGATTTGAATTACCGCAAATCCCTCGAAATTCTATAAATTGTATTTATTTACTTGATTACTTGAAACGTCTATAATTGTGAATATTAAAACAAAAATAGCAAAAACAGAGATGAATTGGAAATAAATTCTTATTTATAGCAGACGTAGCAAGGAGATAATTAAGAAAAATTATTACATAATAAATAAGACAATAGTTTTACATTCATGCAAATGCGAATATACCATAAAATTACGTGCGTAATGACAGTTACTGGATCTTACAATATCACTTATATTTGTGTTCCAAACAATATAAAACCGAATTATAAATAGACCAGGGCAGTCAATAAAAAATTAATTTATATTATCTTAATTTATATTTTTCATACCATCATGCTTTATAGGCTTACAGCATCTTCATTTATTATTTTAATATTTTTACGATTAAAAACTGCGATATGTAATTGAAAAATTTTAATATAAAGAGTAAAACAAAAAAACACTTAAATTTATAATTGTATATAAAAAGTGAAATAAACCTTCTGTAATTGCATTACTACAGGAAAATATAGAATATAAAATTTTAAGTAATAAAACAAAAAGCTAAATTTGAAAACGTTAATAAAAATTAAGAATTATGCAAGAAGTATTAAAATTTTCAGTCCACATTGCTTCTTGTTTACTGATGTGACTCATCATTAGAGACAAAATTATAATTTATAAAATTATCATTTATGGTAACAGTGATGGTCGCGCATTCTCGTAAGAGACTGTCATAAGAGACTGAGAGTTTATGAGAAATTGGTTTCATCGATTAGAGAGTACAATTGATGAGAATATAAAAAAATGTTGTTTTATTTTACGCACAATGCGTAAAATATACAGCCTATTTTTAAATAAAACAATGAATTTTACCAAAATTACTTAAAAATTACCATTTTATCGTAATTTTAGCAGAAGTAATTGTTACATTGAATCTGACGATAATTTTACATCTTTACATAATACTCTTAAAGGAATAATTCATATAATTATGATTGCCTAATGAGAATAAAACAATATTGCACGGCACTCTTTGTATGGTACTCTCGATGCTCGTTTGCAACGTGCATTTTGCTATCCTATTTTGTAAAACATCGAAATCTCATTAAAACATGTAAAAAAAGAAAATACATAATTTTATGATTCGCGAATAGATATTTGCAATTCTTTCAAGTTAGCATGATAAATGAAATCTTAATCAGCAATAATTTCTAATTTCCATCTCCTATCGATTCGATTTCGTGAAATGAATAAATTGCGTGGATTTGCCTCGATAAATAAAAATGTGTTTACATTTGTTAATTGAGGTAGATAATTAATCGTGCGGGATACTGATAGTCAATTATTTGTAGAAAAATCATTACGTTTGGCGCTTAACACTATACAATGTTAATTGTATTTCGATGGAATGACTCGTTGATGATCAAATAACTCTACTCAAATATCGTTCACAATGAATAATCATAGAGCTACAATCAACATTTTAGTCTTGAATATTACACAAACACTAAAGCAAGCCACCATACGTAAGCCAAACCTAGCAGTGATATAAAATGTTTAGCGTATGATAAAGTAAATGTATAATGACAATTTTACAGTAATTTTAGCAAAAATATTTGTCACATTGAATCTGACGATAATTTTACATCTTCACATAACACTCTCAAATGAATAATTTATAAGTATATTTAAATACACTGAATATATTCTGTTTTAAATTATTATCAATCAATTATCAATACAAAATCGATATAACGCGGTTTTTCAACGTTTTTCGCAAAAAATACGAAGAATGAAGTATTTTGATTGTATAGAGGAGAAAGTGATATTATGGTCTCTCATTTACATTTTATACAATAACTTTGTATATTGTTAATATTCAATATTTTAAGTTGAAAATTTAATGATTATATTCATCCAATTATTTTTCAATAGATTCTAGACTCAAAATTATGACATATTTATTATAACGAATATTATTTATAAAAACGTAGTGACACTACATAATGGATTGAAGAGGAACAAGGATCAAATACAAAAATAAATTTAAAAATTTGGTTTTAATTAAAAAACAGTGTTTTGTTATAAAATTATATATTTATTCTAAATAAAGAGAAAATGTTGCAGAATGTATGCAAATGTATGTACGTAAGCTTCCGCGTTCAGACAGTAGTATTGAAAATCTATAATACATGTAATGTAAGTTACATATAGATTAGCAGTAAAACTACAGTCAATTTATTAAATAACTACTTCGAAAAACTACTATGAAAACTTTGAAAAAGAGGTTATATTAAGCCTATTGAGATGTCAGCACGCATGAGGGTCTACATTTGTAAAATCCCATGTTATCGTTTAACTTTGCATACTTAACTCAAAATATGTACAGACGAATAAAAATAACAAAGAAATATCCGAATGTGCATACATTCGTGTGATAATATGGTCAAATTTAAAAAGAATAAGAAATTATGTGGAATTAAACGTTAAAATGTATCTTGAAAAAGTTTCGAAACGTTTAAAAGTAAAAATGCCTTATAACAAATGTCGGCTATTGTGTATTGACATATTAGCACTACTACATAGTTATTAAACAAATAATTCAATAAGTAATTACTATAAGAATTAATCATCTAATAATAGAGATAATACACAGAAAAAAATTAGTATCAAATCAATAATTCATTGTTTCATATATAAGCAAGAATATAGATCTCCTTGGAAGTATTTATAATCTCAAAGTGACATAATTTGCTAACATAAAAAAATTTTGTTTTTTCATGTAAGCAAATTATGTCTCTTTGAGATTATAAATTTTTTTCTGTGTATGAATGGCCATAATATACGGTCCATAACAGCACTTTCTCCTCTATTAAATTTACTTTCTAGATATATTATATTTTAAGATCGATTTTAGTTCTTCAATAGAAATATGATTGTAAATGTGAGCGTGAGAGCCGGCCGAAAAAAATCTCTCGAGAAGCGAAACGGGCCGACGGAAGCACCTTGCGGAATACGAAGTCCTCTGCGATGCGCTTCTCATTCTCGGACACCTTTCCGTACCTTCTGTAGGGTCCGTTAATGGCCTCTCATTTGACCTCGCTTCGCCTTACATCGTTCTCCGGTGTGCCCGAGTATCCTCCGTACCTCAGTATCTCTTTTGCTTTCTTTTCCCTCTTTCTCTATTATTCATGCTCCCTTACTTAAACCGTGAACTTCTTCGCTGACGAACGAGCGCGTTGCTTGCCCGCGCACCCTTTTCCAGTCCAAAAGCGGGCGTAGTCTTTTTACGCGCGCATTATTTTTTACGCTTTACGTTACGCGCGCGCGCACGCGCGTGAGAGAGAGAGAGAGAGAGAGAGAGAGAGAGAGAGAGAAAGAGAGAGCACTCTCACTTCTCCTCCTCTCCTGCCTCCTCTCACCGTCATATTCTTCCCGCTTGCGAGAGTAACACGGGAGACACTGTCGGTGGGAAATTGCGATATTAATTTTTAATTTTTTTTCAGCAGCGGTCTTTTCGTGTTTACGAGCTCGACGGGTGAGCGCGAATCCGGGCGACGGGGTGCCGCGGGGTGGTCTAAATAGTTGATGGGTTATGAATTTCTTTCTCTTTCTTTTTTTCGGTGGGCGGTTGATTAATGCGAGGTCATATACGCGGCGTCCACGGCCCGCGGGGGTTGTACGCACCCCGCGAAATCGTAGACGCATGTGTGCATATGTGTTATATGTATGCGGGGGATAGAAGGGAACAAGATCTAGGGAGTGGTACCAGGTTATGCACAGCTACGGCGGGACACAGTGATTAAAGAGTTGATTAATCACGCTTGCCGTGACGACACGTATGAACAAAAAATAGCATCACCGACGAAAGTAGGGTATCGAACCGTGACTCTTTTTTTAAAGCGTCCTCTTGTCCTCGGGACGTTTTTAGATCTACGCAATTACTCGCGATCGTCATGTTAAAAAATGTTATAAATTAATGATTTATTACTTCTATTTTATCGATAACTATTAACGGCGTGATTATTCACGTAGCGGTATGTTATACAGAAAAAAGAACTTATTTCGAGAATATTTTTATTTTCAAAATGTTAGAAATTGAAATGAGGTTATATACCGTTAAACAGACATAACTTGTTTACTAAAGAATTTTATATAGTTTTTAAAAATAAATATATTCTCATTATTCAATAATAATTTAACACAGATCTGCATTTTGCTGTTTGAAAAACAAAAATAGTTTCTTATGTGCTCTAAATCCGAATCAACAAACGGTTCTATTATATCAAGTACGAGAAAAATGGGGTTGAAACTTCTCAAAAATGCGTTTTATATTTTTCAAATTTGGTTTTAAAACATTTTTCAAAAAACTAATTATGAAATTCTAATAAATAATTTTTTATGAATATGATTTTTTACGTTCCTATATATTACAATAAATACACTATTAAAATTTTTATTATTTGCAATGGTTTTGCACATGGACCGCGTGAATTATTCTAATTGATACTATGCGACTTGCATCCATCATTTAAAATTAAAAAGAAAAAGCATTAAAGATTCAATGCTGATAAAAGATTTGATATTTTTATATTGAAATACAGTGTTCTAGCATTAACTTAAGCTCTTCTCGAAATCTCACATCTCAAGTTCATCAGTTATGAATTTATAAAAATAGTCAAAAAGTTGTGTTTTCATACTGTTTGAACTACACTTTTTTCATAAACTTTATGTAATCGAATATTTTTTCTTGCGGATTTGGATTCAATGCATTAAAAAACTACTTATAGGAAACTACTCTTTCCTAAATCATAGAAAAAAAGTAAAATTTTGCAGACTTGTGTAATTTTTATGAGTTGAAAGGAAAAACATCAAACAGAAAATACAATATTTTTAAACCAAGAACTTTTTAATACTATTATTATCAAAATAATTATGCTTTAGATAACTATAATATTGAAATAAAGATATATTTTATTGAAATTTATTTAATTCTTTAAAAAAGATTAAATGTAAGTAAGAATAATTTTTTGATTAAATATGAAACAATGATTGTTGAATAAAATGCTTTATTTAATTAGTTATATATATACTTTGATACTTAAAGCTTTCTTTGGTGTATTATTATTATTTTTATAATCGCCTCTATACATATCTGTGCATCAATAAGTAAGGTTATTCTTTTAAATAAAAACAGACTGCATATGCTGGTTTACAATCTTGTCCACAGAAAGCGAGAAAGAGAGAGAGACAGAGAAGTGCTAGAAATGAAGAATACGCAAGGGAAAGAAGATACCTTTTTGACCTCCCCTTTCCGCTTCCAGTGAAGGAGCGCGTCTTCGGCATGGGAAGGAGAGTAGAGGGTAAACGAGAGAGNTCTCTCTCTCTCTCTCTCTCTCTCTCTCTCTCTCTCTCTCTCTAGTCTCTCCCCCTGGAAAAGAAAAGTATCTTGCGTAATTAAGCAACGCGGCCGTAATGTATCCAGTGTGCAAGAGCGGCCATATTGCCTCCACCACTGAGCGCCGGGGGGACGACGGGCTGACGGAGGGGTTGCTGCCCCGCGCGAATCGAAGCGCGGAGGGTTGCTATCGGAGAAGATGGAAGGGTGAAGAGACCGGGACGAGAGGAGGAGGACGACAAGACGGGCAGCGGGGCCGGGAGGACACGGTGTAGCAAGAAGGACGATGGGTAGACCGGAGACATGAGAGGCGCGGGGATAATGATATGCCGGGTTAGCCGGCACGCGGTGCGACGACTACAACTACCTTCCCCTGTCGTCGTTGGGAGATGCGGGAGGGATGAAGGGAGGCTCGACTTCCTTCTCTTGCTTCCCATTCTCTTCCTTCTCGCATTTTTCATTCCCCTTTGTCCTCGCCTTCCCTCCCCCTCCCCCTTCTCCGTTCATTTCCTATTTAATTCGGCAGTAGCAATTACAGCCGCGAGACACGTCGGCATCCGCGCTTTTTCTCACATTTCTTTTCATCAGGTCTTCGTCTCTTTTGCTTTTTTTCGCGGCAACGAGGTTAGGTTTATCAATCAGAGCGTACGATTGATATCGGCAAACGCGAAACGACATTTATTTATTAATTGAAATTTTGCATTAAACACATTTTTTTACATAGATTTTAAAATTGAAGATATTCGACCGTTAATGTAATACATACAAATTGAAATAAGAACGCCTTGTACGGTCAAGCTGGATCTTAGTGCTTTTTATAAATTTTCTTGTGTAATTTTTATATATCTTTTCAAATTCAACCGAACTACGCGCCGAATTACTTTTCCGGGCATAACGCAGCTATAAGTTGAACATGAACAGGTAATATCACATTTATTAAATTAGAAATAATTTAATAATTAGCGATGCTAACTTGCATCTTGATGTTAGATCCCTTATCCTCCCTGAAAAAACTGTAAAGAATTTATGCGAAAAATATCACCTCAGCCATTTTTCGCAATAATGGCTGAGCCGATAGTGTTTCACTAAAACTGCTAAAGTTGCTAATTTGGTAATTTCCCATTCTTGTGCTTAGTTAATGAAGAGTTATTTTGTATTACTTGTATTATTAATTATATTAGATTTATTTACGTGTTATATTTACGTGTTTAACATATTCTATACTATATAATAAAAAAATTGAAATAATTAGCGACGTCAAAATGACGTTATCGGCAGTTCTATTGTTAATAAATTCCTAAATTGACTTCTCGAGATGGAGCAAAATAATTTTGGACAAACGTTAAAGTGATTTATCACAATCTTAAAGGAGGACGAGATCGGACGCTGATTTGCACGTTCACGGTCACTGGATTAATCTGGAAATCATTGAGCGCAAAGCGCGACGACGAAATCGGCCTTACATCTGCTCGCCATTCGCGCAAATAAATCATTCCCCTAATTCATTTATATCGTTTGCATACCATTAATTATGCCGGAATAACGATCGATTCCTTCCATGGGTTCGCTTTTCTCCTCGGGATTAATCGGATTCCGAACGCTCGAGCACGTGAGCGACTTACCCCAGCTTTTGACCGAGGCGCGCAATTAAACGTGGCAACACGTAGGGGAGATCGAGGGTTCATTGGTACAATTTTCACAATTTTGGCATTTTATGTCATAAACAACTAATTGTTATAATTAAACTGTACTAATGAGATAGAGAGAACCTCTTTACATTTTCATCCTGGAAACGATTCTATATATGGTATAGTTTTTTTTATAATAAGTAAAATACGAATATGCTGAATTGTAGCCAACTTGTCCCGATAGCAAGATAAAATTGACACATATCACAATGTAAACTACCTATACTATAAAAACTACATTAAATTAACGAAAACGTAATAGAAATAAGAAACCGATCGCAAATATACAATATATTTTTTTGTAAATATTGTAAAACTTAAAATTACTTTGTAACAATCAAATAGCAAAATGCTGTTATGGAAAAACAAATGTAAACTATAAAATATCAAGCATAAAGCGTTTTGTTAGAATTAAGGAGACTTTCATCTTTGCCGGCGTAAAATTAGTTTATTTTCATGAATTCTTTTTAAGAAAATTTGCTATATGTATATAGAAAAATACAAGTTTTTGCACAAAATTATATATTACTTGAACAGCAAAAAAATTATTTTTTATTTATAAGAAGATGTGTTATAATGTCTTGAAAAGGCGATCGAATTAGGGGCCAACGAAAAAACGTTCTAAAGTTGAAATAAAAGATGAATGGTTTCAAAAGTATCTTATAACACTAGTAAAAAGAAATTAAAATTTTTTTAACAGTATTTTAAATAATTAAACATTTTTTTATTACTAAAACTTCAACTTTTATTTAGAATTTATTTTCTATCTTTTACAGTTTCGACGATATTCGCTTCGAAAGAAAAATCAATTTTTTTTTAAAGAGGTGTTTCACTCCTTTATCGTGCGACTCAGCACTTATAAAAAAATACGTCTCTCTTATTTTTATCTATATTTTAATATATTCAAAGCTCATTAAAATCAGAGCGGAACACTTTTGGTTGTGCTCCTTTGTAAGAATAAGTATACAAATCCAAGACATAAAAAGCAAATAAAAGAATGCATATATAAGTATTTGTTCATGTTTGCTTTAATATTTAACAAAACTGCTATTTTTGTAGAGTCGCTGCACCAGTTGCTGAACAATAACTATTAAATGACTGTTTAAAAAGATATTTAAATAATAAGACTTTCAGATAATAAATTGCAAATTTGTTGATACTTTTTTAGGATTAATTTTCATTTCAGATTTTATCAAAATATCATTTTTTACTTGAAAATGTAATTATATTATGTAAGTTGTATAAGTTGTTTTTATTTGTTCATCACTGGTGCAGTGATTCTATTTAAATCCTACATACAAAACTTCGAAATTAGAGTAATTGATGAGAAAAGTAAATTGGCATATATAATCTTTTTTTTATTTTAAAAAAAGTCACTATTAATTTCTAAAAACGCGTATTTTAATCTGTAATTAATGATTTCTGTAATTTAAAACAAGAGTTCAGAAATCCAATTTTAATTGCTCTAATGTTATTTTGTGAGAGGCATTAATTTCATAGCTGTGTCATTTAGCTAACAGTTCATTTAAATTAGATTTGCTTTATTTTTACATTCCGTCGCACCTTTATTTATCCTTTTACGTCGACGGGAAAGTCGCGCAGTGCGATGCTCGATTCGCGAGCAACCGAGCAGCGCATAAATCTTCATGGCCATGGGAATCCGCGGGTACGCAACTCGCATGATTTCTCGTGTATACCGGCTACTATTATGCAAATCAGTCGGTGGTGCCCCGGTGCCATGAGCGATAAAGCATCCGTCGCACAGACCTTCTATTGTGAACGCCCGCGAGTTGGAAGCTGTCTAAAAAAGGACAAGGCGATGGATACGATCGCGAATAACAAGAAAGTTTTGAATAAGGAAGAGGGAAGACTTGCTCACGCGGATCGCGGATCATGAGATAGATAAGAAGTCGCGAGAAATTATGAAATTATTAATTCTTGATTGTTTTGCGATTGTAGATTTATCTGGGAATTTCTTTGACTTCCTTTTTGGATACAAGATATTCTCGCTTCCAAACGAGTAATAAATTAGAAATTTTTATCTTAATCATTGACACATTATTACAAATTTTGTATATATCTGATTTAAATTGTACTATTTTATATTACCTGCTGATATATCTAACTTTTTAATAGCTTTTTATTTCGATTTAATAGTTTTTTTTTTCTTTTAATATTTTACGAAGAAGTTGCCGAATATGTTAAGATACTTTTGATTATCACAATATAAATGAAAAGTCATAGTTAGATTTTTGGGGTTAATTAGGTTCTTTCAAAGAGTTTATTCATTTATTTTTATTTCTTTTAGATTTTATTTCTTTTAAACTGGTGAACCGCTTCGCCCCAATGTTGGGGCAAATCGGACAATTTCCTTTTGTTAACTTTTTCGTTGTGCAATAGAAAATACGATGTTTATGTATTATTTTATTATATAAAACTCAAGCCAAAGATGTAAATATTAAGAATTTATAGTAAAACTTAATAACAAAATTAGTTCATTATTTTTTTATCTATAAAGAAAAATTAATTCAACTCAGTCTATCCTAAACGAGAAAAAATCGAAATAATTTGTTATTTCGATTATTTCAACAAACAATTGAAAAACAGGCTACTGAGAGTCAGCGCGGTTATAGGTGCGCAATTAAAATTATTACAGTTCTTAAAATTGTTTATTCATACTTAAGCAATACAACAAAATCAAACGATTATTTCTTCATAATTAAGCGATAAAATAAAATCAAAACGAACGTTTCGACTCGCTTTGGAGTCCTCTTCAGCGTATACAATGTAGTAAATAAAAAATTCCAGCCGTCATCAGTTATCGTAAACGGGAAGCAGTCACGTCACCAACGGTTTGCCAAATCCGTAGTGGCATCTTTACCCGTGGCAGTGTCGCAGGAAATGACACTTCTCAAACAACTATCGTATATTTTGTTATAGATAGCGAATCATTATCTTAATTAAGACTGACATTCTTGTGACTCACCCATTAGAACTGATAAAGACTAAGGAAGCCTTAGATCAATTTTGTCCAAAGGAAATGAATTTTTTCCTTGTCAACTTATACACTCAAGCGTTTATCGTTCCGCAATGAAGAAATAATCGTTTGAGTTTGTTGTATCGCTTACGTATGAATACATTTTTAAGAACTGTAATAATTTTAATTGCGCACCTATAACCGCGCTGACTCTCAGTAGCCTGTTTTTCAATTGTTTGTTGTTTTAAATTCGAGAGTCTTTGTTATATATTATTATTTGTTTCGATTATTTTATAATATAAATTTAAATAAATTGTTAATTATAAATGAGTCGAATTTAAAGCATACGTACCCCGTGCGTGCTCCCTCACCGATTTCAGGACGGATGTTGGCCTTGAACTTGAATGAGTCCGTGCGTGCCGATAGAATCGATATCATTGATTTTTTTTTTCCATCTCGGCGGCTATACATATATGTATGTATGGGGCGGCGTGCGAGCAATTCAGAAGGACTCTCTCAGCATGTATTAGCTGCAACGCTATTGTTCGCGGCATGAAAAAAGAAGTTCGCACTATCAATGAGCATAGTGATTCATTTGAGAAAAGGGTGTCTAAAGAGAATGTTCTGTAAAGCGAATTCACATTAACAATTTATTTACGATTGTTTATTTTTTATGGAATTAAGGAGTTTCTTCAATCTTTTCATATAAGAACTCAATCAAATGTTAAGAATAAGTTTATGATTAATATATAGGCATTCCTAAACTTAAAAAAATTTTTGACTGTGCAGTTTTCTTTAAGTAAACTATCTAAGATAACAATAATTATAAAATAATTGAGTTTTATTAAAACAAGAGATTAGTAACTTAATTTTGCAAATATTATAAATACAAAAATTTTAAAAAGTTACTTTTAGAAGAAACAATGAAGTTTAAAGAATATTTTGGAATTAAGAAAATAAAGTTTTGCTGCATCATTTTTGTGTAAGAATATAAAATGTTCATGAGTTATACAATTTTATTTGAATATGACATGACTAGTGAAATGTGGCAATGTCAGTTGTACTACATTTAAATTGTTATTATAAACAATCATTTTTCAATTTTTTACACATCAATATTCATCAATATTGTACAAAACTTTTTTTAAATAACAAGTTATTGCTTTTAGTCCTTAAATTTTGTTCACTATTTATTATTTTAAAGGTTGCAATGCCAAAAGCTGTTGTATTAAAAAATATATGTGAATGAAAAGTCACGTGACTTCTCTCTACTTTTTTAAGCTGAAAAATTTCCTTAAACGATATTAAATATGTTGGTCAAAATGGATTTGAAAAAAGTCATGATTATTCAAATTTGATGTTTTTTAGTGGGTGTGTATCTGTATGCTTATGTTCTTTCGCGAAAATTTTTCGAGAGCTCTGGAAAAGAAGTAAAATTCATATGTCATCTCTGTACGACGATGTTATCGGGGAAAGACCGCTGTGGTATTCCCATAAATGTGATCTATAAAAGAGACGGTTTCGGCGAGCGGTAAGGAGATAGATCAAAACCGGGCTACTAGCGATTCTGCCAATTTACTGCATATTGGCTCGCGTCGTCGTTCGTCTTTTACGTATCTTCCTTTTTTTTGACGAAGCGCCCCACACACCGCGTTTGATTTCGAAACCCCTGACCGATTTACTCACATCGGTCCTCAAGGTGGAAACTCAAAGGCAAGTAGTTAGTCGTTGGTCAACCCCGGTAATTGCGCGTAACCATGGAAATGCCTGTTTATTTGGGGCTCTTCTGGTCGTATCAACGAGCGAGGGCTTCCCAGGATAAAAGGGTGGACTTTCGTGGCCACTGAATGCAAAGAAGGGTTGTAAAAGGTCTGCCGGAAGTCAAGGACGCATTCGGTGACTTCGGGAAACTCGGCCACGATCGCGCAGAGCCTTTATTTTTTTCGCCGTAAGGAGGATCACATATTCTTGCGACAGTGTGCAATATACTGAAAACGTGAAATATATACAAATATATTGGGAAAAAATTAGTATTGAATTAACAATCGTTGTCTCATAAGATTAACAAAAATCTTTAAAAAGTTTGATAATCTAAATTTCGACAAAATGCCATATATAGTATATTATTTTATGTACATACATATAAATATATAATACCGGATACAAATTATAAAATAATAAAATTAAAACGTTTACTGCTGAAAATAAATAAATAGAATAATTAAAAGCGATAGATGTAGATTTCAAAAAGATGAAAAAAAATACTAATTTTTATATTTTAACAAAAATGTATAATATATATAAAGTACTTTTATTTTTTATTCGGGAATAGAGAGGACAAGCGCGTTGATCGACGTGAGATTACTAAGACCCTCTGCGTTGTTCATCCAGCGAATATCTGTCAGTATATGGTCTGATCTTTATCAAATACCTCGAAACTCACTGTATTATATCGCGATTTTTCATCACTCAAAACTCATATGACAGTAAAAAAGAACATCGTGTGTAATAGATGCAGAAGCCAAGCAATGCTATCAATCTTTCTGCTAAATAAAAATATTATTTTCGTCGTTCTCGCAAACTTTACAGATTTTAGATATCGATCGAGTCATTTAATTTTACTCGCGCTTGTGTTAATTTCATTCATCACGTGCTGTTTTAGTGCTGTCGATGGCCGCACCGCTTTGACACGCATTTGCTCAGAATAATTTGAACCCTCGTTTAAATAACCAGGTCAATGCATCGTACCATCGCGTGTGTTTCGAAGGCCATCCCTCGATTTTTCGCACGACCGCGACGGTGAGTAACAGGTGCGACGTATTTAAAACGTCTCGCAATCACCGCGTTAGAATCTTGCTTTTAAATCGTCGTCCAAATAATTTCGCGTTCCACTTTTTAAGGGTGTTTTGACTATACAATATTAGCTAAAGGTTATCGAAATTTAAAGCTGCAGACTTCTCAGATTAATTTATTTTTTCTAGCCAAGCCAAAAATTTTGATCGTAAATACCAAAATTTTAGTCCTGAAAAGAAATAACGTAAAATAACAAATAATTTAGCTTATGCACAAATAATTGTATTTTGCTACACTTTTGGATAAATAATTTATTAGAATTTTATTAGTATATGTATAAGAAATTTGATATAATATGTAATATTATTCTTTCATCAAATTTGCTGATATGTACTACAAAATGGGATTTTACCAAAGAATCAAGACCAAACAAAGAAAACTATTTAAATAATTTTTAAATTAATAAGAGAATTGTGTTCAAATTTTAGACAGATACTAAAATGTAATAATAAAGCAATCTATAACATTTTTATATATTTGTAATGTTTTGAGATATGTACGTCTTTAAACACTCGTCGCGTTCACGAGAAACGGGATAGAATTTAAGGGTTAGAATTTGAGAGAGAGTAAGGGGAGGGGAGAAGGGGAAGGAAGGAGAGATAGATTCGTGAAGGGTGAAAAAAATGGAAGTGGACGAGCGGCAGAAGTGAAACGGAGGAAGAGAGAGCGAGAGAGATAGGGATATCGAAAGAAGCGGCACGAAGAGCCACGCGGTGGAGACCGGGGTACGGCGGGGGGTTGCCGAAGCGTCCCCACCCGGGTGGCCCATCCGCCCCTGAAAAAAGAGTTAATATTGATCCGTTTTTTTATTTGAGTCACCCCCCAGGTTTTTCACCCTCGCTATTTTTTCTTCCCCCGGTCGCAGGGATCGCCGCGCGGCGCGGCGCGGGTGTGACAGAGACGGAATTAGTGTTTCTATAGCAACTCTCTACCCCGTCCGCTCGCTCGTTCGTTTGTTCGTTCGTTCTTTCGCTTGCTCGTTCGTTGATTCCGTCCGTCCGTCCGTACGTCCGTCTGCTCGCTCGTCCGTAGAAGTCCGAATCATCCCTCACGATCCCGAGTAGATTACGGGAAAACGGTGTAACGTTCTGTGAGGAAGATTCCCGTCAAAAAGAATCGCGAGACGCATGAGGAGACGCGCGTGTCTTCGGCACATCCAGATCTTGAACTAATCGGTCGACTTAAGATCTGTATCTACAATGAAAGAACGGTTTTGCTGAGGTGTCTCGAAAAATTTAGTTAAATACAGATCTAAAAATAATTTTGCTGGGCTATCAAAATAATTATATATAAAAGATTACATGAACTTTATTACAGGATGGAAGAGTAATGCGTTACTTGTAATGCCTTTATTGTTTTCGTTATTTTTCTTTTCGGTAACGATCTTTACTTTCTGCGCCCTGTAGCGGGATTCTATAAATCTTAACGATAGTATCGATGTCATTATAATATCTTTTTTACCATATACAATATCTGCGTAACGACAACATAACAATACCGATACTGTTAAGAATTACAGAATCTCACTGCTGTAACGGTAACTAGGGATGCCGTCAAGATTCGAGAATTCGAGAATCTCGTCTTGTCTCGTCTCGAATTCGAGACGAGATCGAGACAAGATTTTTGTATTAAGTTTCAAGACGAGACAAGATTTTGGACTCGAGATTCTCGAAAATCTCGAATCTCGAAAAATTGTAAAAGTTGTTTATTCTTTTGTAAAATATTTCTAAACTGATAGAAACTATGAGAATGATAGAAGCTAACAAAATTTTAATTTCAAAAAATCAAACATTGATAAAAATATATTTGAATATTTTCATAAAATGATTTTTTTTTAATTTAAAAATTATTTTAGAAATATTCATAAGTTACATTGCAATTACTCTAACAATTTAAGATGAAGGTTTTAACGGGTTTAAAATGTTCAAGTTTTAAATAATAAATGTAATTGTCTTCCTGATGCACAGAGATCACATTAAACTATATTATATTTGATATAATATTAAATCAAGTAATATACGTGTGGCGAACAATTGCCACGACCCTTGGTAAAAAAAAAATTAACCGAATAACTTCCAGATGTTAGTCTGGAAAATTTTTTACATTTTTCGGATTAAGGCATGTTCGAACCCGTTTGATCTGCAATAGTCTGAAAGGAAAATCGCCGCTCCGGGCAAGGCAGATCGGTCCGAACTATAAGTCATGAGCACGTCACAGTTGCACCTATTGTAACTTTAGTAATAGTGAAACAAGTAAAACTATATACACAGATCTACGGTTTATTTCGTCAATCTCCACGCATCACCATGCTCCCACTTCCAAACACGAATCATATTATTATTCAAATGCTTCACCATGGCTCTTAAAAAAATCAANTATCTGCATAATTTTTAAAACATAGTCTAACTACGCATATATATTTTTTAATTAAATCATAATCAAATAAATAATTTTAATAATATTTACGTACATAATTAACTAAATCGATATTGCCAAATTTATTGTTAACGTATTACATGTCGAGATTTTCGAGAATTTCGAGA
>QKQZ01000308.1:0-37713 GCA_003595255.1 Solenopsis fugax | reverse complement strand
AGAAAAATGTTACGTACGAAAGTTTTTGAGTATCGAAAGAGCTATTTGATTGGTCAACTAGATATTGAATCTGGAGCCTAATTTGAATCTAGTAAGGTCCAAATCGATTAGACTTNAATAGATTTTGGAGAAAAATGTTACGTACGAAAGTTTTTGAGTATCGAAAGAGCTATTTGATTGGTCAACTAGATATTGAATCTGGAGCCTAATTTGAATCTAGTAAGGTCCAAATCGATTAGACTTATTTCATATAAAAAAAACCTTTGTATCTCATATTAGGAACCCTTTTTTTGAATTAGCAAAATCGGTAATTTTGATAAAAAATTTCATATAAAACAAAGTATAATTATTATCGATTGCTAACTTTTAGCTATGAAACTTAAATATATTTACTATAATTTGGATATAAAAATAGGAGTTAATAGTATAAATTAAATAAATTATAAGTCTTTAACAAAAGGTGTCTCATAATAGGCAACTTTACTCTACTGATAGATACAGTTCTTGTTCGATTTTACTTTTCCAAGAAATACTTTACGCAGACGTCTTTTTATATTTGAAATAATAAATTATATAAGAGAAACTGAGTAAAATTAAAGAGTTAAAATAAATATTATTTATAATGCCTGTTATATTGCCAATAATTTGTTCTTCCTCCACAGAAGCAAAATGTTTAAAGCAAATGGTTATCTTCTTTCAGTATATTTTTAGTTATTGAAATAAACGATCGCGCGTAATGTTTTTGCAAGCGATTTTTTATAAAGAAGAAAAGCGGGACAATTTTCCCGAGAATCCGAGGTACAACATTTGATCCCGGGCGTCGTAAAACGTCGCGATTTTATCGCACGGTCCAAAGCCTGCTTTGCCGGCTCGTCTCCACCTCCTCGAGATTTATCATGGCTCTCAGCATTCGGAGGAAGACAATGAGGGCGTCTTTTCTCGTGCGCGCGCGTCCGCGCGCGATCGAACGAATCGCTATAAATCGCGTGCCCCTTATCGGCTTCGACCGCCGCCGCGCCGACCGGCGACCTTAACGGCGCCGAAATCTATGGATGCCGGAAAGTTAGACGGGCCCCAGTTTCCCAAAGTGGTACGACCGCCGAGAGGAGAGGGGTCTCACCCTCTACCCTGGTTATACGGTATTCTGTCTCCGTTCGCGTTATCCACCTCTATCCACTTTACGTATACGGTGTGCTCCCATGAGCTCGTTATCTCTATTGGTGTAACGCGATGCGCATCCCGAACCATCAAGATTCGAGCGTTGTAAACACGGTATTAAATGTTAATTACGCTAGGAAAAAATTTAGTGCCTGCAGCAAAAGCTGTTTGTTTGAGGATTTTTTTAACTGCAGTAACCAAACATTTTGTTTTACACAACCAAAAATTTAGTTGTTTATTTGAACAAAATTATTTAGCTAGTATAAGCAAATATTTTTTTTATTTACGTGTATTTCGCAGAAGCAACTACATTTTTTGTTATACGAAACAAAATATTTGGTTGTTATTAAAAAATGCCTCTACTAAACAGCTTTTACCAAAGGCTTTTAAACTAAATTTTTTTTTTCTAGAGTAACGAACGAATAAAAAACGACTATTGAAGCACCGTTTCGGAATTCTCGGATGAGACACAAGATACTTAAGCGGAAATTTTCCGATGTTGCCTCTTCACTATCGAAATTGCATCCGTGTGATGCAACTTTAATTTAATAATAACTCTCACCTTCTTGTTCCAGCAACTTCGACGACCTTGCACCGACTCCGGCTCCACCAGAACGGCGTCAGGGTCCAGTAGGAACTACTCGCACTTCTCGCCCAGCCCTCCTCGGGGAACAAAAGGACCTGCGACAAACGGTGAGTCATCTTTTGAATATCTTATCTTACACTTGATTTCGAATGTACGCGTAACGTCGAAAACACTGAGAAGAAAGTTTGCTTGTTGTTAGACGAAAACAAAATTATCATTTCATCATCTAAGGAATTTTGAATGATTGAGCGAATTATCTGTTGACGCAATTTCATCAATGCACTGTAATAATGATGTCTTTATCGATAAGCTATGTCGCACTAATTACATGACTTGCTTTGTTGATTTTATTCTCGTATTTTGTTCCACCGAGCAATTCTTTCTCCTTAGTGTAGGATAATAGAACGTCGATAGTAAGCTCGCTGGAGAAGCTATAGCGCTCTCAAATAAAGTAGACGGGATTGGGAAAAAGGCTTCGTCGGGACTTCTTCGCGGCGTCTTCGACGAGTTCGAGGCTTCCCGGGGAAGATTTGTTGGAGCGAGTTCCTTCGCGGAAGGGGGAGGAGGACGCCGTATCCTCCGTGAGAGAAAAAAAAAACTCCTCGACCTTCTTTCCACCCCACGCGTCCCACCCCGATGATCCGGTTTCCGCTCTTCGGCTTTCCCGAACCTCGACTATGTGACCGAAATATTGAAACCACACAAACACACCGAGCGCCGTTTCAACTTTTACGCACGCGACGGAGAGGGAGGAGAACCACCGTGTCTTTCTCCTCCCTTTACGGATCCCTCGCACGCGATGCAGACATCCGTCATCTCGAGGATTTTCTATACCGCGAACGTGGATAAATCGTACTTTAATCGGTACACATATCTCATGAGGAACACGTAAGATTGTTGTTCTTCTTTCGCTTGACAGTTTGGCAGAAGCAGGTGGGGTTGCGTGAAACTTGGTTTGTTTTAGATTTACATCGATCCGATTTCTATTTTTGAAAGCGTTACAAACATTCTGAAACCTAAATTTTTGTAATATCTATAATTATTATGCACCCTTTACTATTATTATTACTCTTAACTATTAATATTCATCTTTTATCATTTTTAACGTAATAATAACTCGATGGAAAATTCATAAAATAACTCGTGTTATCCCAGAAGCTATGCGAAATTCCGCTATTCCTACAAAATATTCGCTATTCGCTACAAAACCAACTGAATCACGTACCAAGGCAAATATTTCGCTTTATCAACACAAACCATTTCGCTTCTTCATTACTATTACCCGGCGTCTCCAGAGCTCCCTTGGCAACAGTTTTGCTGGCACCCCGGATATTCCGCGATAACCGTGCATTTCCGTCGAAATTACGATACGTCGTAAATTGCCATCTGTCAGCAAGAATGCGCTTTCTTCCCTCGAGCTATTAGAGTAAGGGTAGCGAGATGCGAGAAGAGGAGCACACGAAGCGAAGTCGAAAAGACGAAGGGTTGGAAGAGCTGTTCTCAACGATCGGATCTTTCCTCTTCCTCTCTCTTTTTCGGGTTACCGCGAGATAGCCCGTTGCCAAAATTTCTTGATTCGCTGTTCCGGAACAGCAGAACAGTCAGCGGGGACAATCTCTGAAAGAGAGAGAGAGAGAGAAAGAGAGACAAAAGGGAGGGGAGGGAGCGCGATTTTATCGGATCTCTGAAATTGCATTCCAGCCACGTAAACGGGAATATCGAGATTCAGATGAACCTCATCCCTCCATCCTTCGTTCCGATACGAGTCGAGAGGGGTGCAACAAATTCACGATTAACGTCCGTTCCCTGCTTTTCCCTTTTTATTTTCATCCTCGTTTTCAATAGTAGCCAAATCGACGCGCGATTATCTAACGGTCTTCAGAATTATATTAGATTTTGATCGTCCAGAAATGCGCCAATCTATAAACGACGTTATGCGAAACTAAGTGCTTTTCAAGTATTAATTTTAAATACATTACTTTACAAAAACTTTAACGTTATTTGTTTATGCAGTATACTCTAAATCCAAGGGTGTAATTTTTACACACTTAAGTATGTAAAACATGTAGTCACTTTTTACACGTTTCTATAATAAAAGTTGGAAAAATTAACGCAGAAAACATCGGGATACGAAGCTAACTCAGTAATATGGAACTTTGAATTTGTAATATATTAAAGTCCAACGTAGAACACATTGCATATACACGTTACCATCATTTATTTCAGCTGAGCTAGAAGTAGAAATATGTACCTTTGAACATTTATACGTAGGAAAAAAAGTGGTTTCACGAATCGATTTAGAATTATGTGTCTAATTGGATTGATAAATAAAAAAATTCAACATTTTAATCTCTTGAACTACGACACATTATATCATTTACGAGGGGGTAACCACTCTTGAATTCTGGTGTACAACCTATTAGAAGTCCGTTGAATTCCTTGAAGTTCGATGAAGTCCGGTATAATTTGATGAATTTCATGTGTTATACCATGAATTTTTGGCTTTTATAACGAATTTTTGGTTGAAATCAGTTGATCAGTTACTAAAGAGAGATTTTTGATAACCTTTTTTTTAGAAAGATCTTTTAGCAATCGTAATGAATTCCAATGAATTCCGACGAAAGTCCATTGAAGTCCGCAGTCCAGTGTACACCTATTTTCTGAGTGATTACCCCCTCGATCATTTATTTAAATTAAGTCAACGGCATCACTGCAAATCCAAGCATCAAATTAATTTTATGCGTGTAATTTTTGTACTTTTTACACTCTTAGACGTGTAATTTAATATTGATATACGTCTAAGAGTGTAAAAAGTACAAAAATTATACGCATAAAATTAATTTGATGCTTGGATTTACAGTGATGCCGTTGACTTAATTTAAATAAATGATATAATGTGTCGTAGTTCAAGAGATTAAAATGTTAAATTTTTTTATTTTATCGATCCAATTAGGTACATAATTCTAAATCGATTCGTGAAACCACTTTTTTTCCTACGTATAAATATTCAAAGGTACATATTTCTACTTCTAGCTCAGCTGAAATAAATGATGGTAACGTGTATATGCAATGTGTTCTACGTTGGACTTTAATATATTACAAATTCAAAGTTCCATATTACTGAGTTAGCTTCGTATCCCGATGTTTTCTGCGTTAATTTTTCCAACTTTTGCGCAGCATTATGACTACACAACAAAACCAAACCCATTTCTGCAACGCGGAACATCTATCTCGCGGCCATAAGGTATTTATAAAGGTGGAAATACAATTCACTATAGACTGGCGTAATTATTCGCCGATCAAACTCGCATGATTACGTCCGCAGTATCGGTATGTCACTGTTCTCTCGTTCCCTTTCTCTCGATTTGGTACCGCAGGAACCAATCGAACGTGCTTCACGGACGAGTTTACTGGTCTTTAATAATGTTTCGCGAATCATCGAGTCGCATTAGTCGGAGTAGCGAGATCCGCTTTTGCGGATTCATTCGGCGAAATCCATGTTATTTAGTATTTTATATTGTGGTATATTATAGCACGTGTTATACCATAGTGATTATCTTTGCCTCGACCATTATAATGCAGTCTTTTATATATTTTATACCATATATACTTTTATACCATATATTATATAAAATCCTGCTATTTTATATATGAGCAATTAATTCTGGTTGGATATAATTATTTATTTTAATTAACTCTTCCACTTCCTTTATCGTTATTATTATTATCAAAATGCAAATAAGGGCAGCTTACGTATTAAGTATCGAAATTAGTTTCGAAATTAATTTAAGGGGATCCTGAAGTCAGTCTTGTTTTACTGATAAAACGCAATAATTTTGTAACAACTTTTCGTATGTATTATATTACTTTTACATTTGAAAATCCTATTCCAGAATTAAAGTATGCATTAATACATATCTACTTTTTTTATTTTATGCAGAGTTTTTAAATTCAAATCTTTTTTATCATTTCTTAGACAAATATGACGTCCACAGTTGTCAAATTATGATAATATTTGTTTGATATAAAAACTCTACAGTCTGTACTTACAAAATTGACGTTTCCAGACATGAAGATTACACGAAAAAACAACGTCGAGCTTATAGAATTAGATTTAGACATCTAATTCAATACGAAAAGTTTATACGAAAGTTTATTCGTATGTGTGCGTGCAATATTGATGTAATAGTATGTAATAACGTATTGATATTTCGTAAACCGTACGTATGTGTGTAAGTCGCTGTTCGGTCGATAAAACGCACGACTTCAGCATCCCCTTAACTTGTTTTCAAAGAAGATGGTTTATAATTCATCTCACAAAAGAAACTTCTTAATGTAGTTAGGCAGCAATTGAAAGCTTCAGAGACAACAAAGATGCAAGATCAATGCTTACATAATCTCGGATTTTCCCTCGAGTCAAATGTATATCGAGGTATCAGACGGAAGCTGATTGAAGTTCGGCTTCAATTTTGACCTAGAATGTTTCGAGTCCGCAATTACCGGTATATTGCGTTCGGGGAATACCGAATCGAGTCAATGACGCGCCAATATCCGCTTTTTTTGCTGCTTTTAATAAGTAAGGATCACGCACGAATCTCGCAATTTCCGCTTTCGATTTGAGCTCGAGCGCGGGGCGGATCGTAAGGACGAAGTCCGGGCAAAGTAAAATAAAAGCAAACGACCGTGCACGCGCGCTCGCGCGCGCGAGAAGTGGAGCAAAAAGAAACGACCGCGCGGCTGCTAAGGGCTGCGAGTAAGGGCGGAATACAAACAGTCGAAGGGACGAAGGACGGAATTTCTCGGCCAAAGTTTCCGCGCTCTTTCCTCCCGTCTATTTTTCTTTCCGACCTCCTTTTTTCCGTCTCCGTAATTTTCGCCCGTATATTTTGTAATTTCACGGCGACGCGACGCATATCTAACCCCAGAAAGACTTTATTGTTTATCAAGACATTAAGACATTTTTTTTTTCTTCACGAATGAATAAATAAATTCACAAGCTGTTGAACAAAATGTAATGGAGGAATTAGTAAAAGCTTTGGCGTGACAACGGGAGTGTTCATGCTTTTCAAGCGAGGTCCGTTAATTCGAATTTACGAGATAATAGTGACATTTTGTACGCCGCTGGGTGTCGCGATTATGGGAACATGTCAACCACAATTACAGACGTCCTTTCTCCGCTGCAGAAGAACAATCGAACAAATTGAATCAATTCTCACGGATCGGAAACGATCAGAAAACGGTCGCGGGTTTGTGTAATGGCTACCCCTTTCCTGTCGAACATGCAAATTTATCGGCGTTCAAACACCGAAACGCCCGGAGGCGGACAATTTGTCCATTAACGATTCCAATTGCCTGTCGTAGTTATGGTTTCCTTTTTTTTTTTTTTGCGGAATAGAAACCTTTCCCTGTCTTGTTTACGTCGCTTTTATCGGAAACTCAATTGTCGCGCGACAATTACCTTCAGCGCGTGAAATAATGAAAGAAATAAATTCGAATCATTAAAAGCGGAATTAACCATCAATCGCGAAATTCAGAGGTAAAATAAACCAACCCTGCTCTGTTTCATTTGTCTATTCGTATACCCAGATCCTAGATATTAAAATTCTTCCGCGCACGGCGTCGCAATTCTCCTGCAATTAATGCTGCCGCAATTAAAGTTGGGGCAAAATTAAGTTTCACGAATTTAATTTTCTTGGGCTTTAAGATTAATTTCGAGTCGAGTCATCGAAAAAGTGGGTTGGACCCGTTGTTGCTGCAAGCCCGCGAGATTCGTTCCGTTGACCTTGTTCGCGCCGGTGTCTCGCGCTCGCGATCGTTACTGTCGCGGTTTTACGCGCCGCGATAACGAGAAACGGAACAACCGGGGTCGTCGACAAATGCGCCCGATGATATTCGCAAGGATCATCGCGACTCGCGTTTATATCGGTCTGAATGCCGTTGAATGAATAAGTGGATCTCACGCGCGGCTGGCGTCGTTGCCACGACTTCCTTCTTCTCCGTCTGCAGCACACGCGAGTTCTTCTCTCCTCGGTAATTTACCATCCCTCAAATCGCAGCGAGCAACCGGAATTTTGCAACCGGTCCGCGCCCGTCATCTATTTCCCTGCTCCACTTCCGCGTGTCACGAAGCATGCTTAATTATCGTCGGAATACGACATTAACGCTCGTTATAATTGCTCGATCGATTTTCCGCGCGTTTTATACGAGCGGCGTTTTATACTGAAGTCGCCAGCCCAGAAGCTCATCAGAGCACGAGTGTGTACCGCGCGGACAATTGGAGAAATATTTGACGTAATTAGGTCGTATTTTTTTTTCTTTTCTTTTCGAAGTCTCGTTATCGAGCAGGTCTCATTAACGACGAAATCGGACAAGTGTCGGAAAGAGAGTTAATTAAAAACAATTGTAATGAAGAACAATACTTTTTTCTCAATGCAGAGTTTTCTTGAGAGAAGAGATCTTTTAATTTACGTTGGGTAATAAATTGAAGCATTATAATGTCTTAACGGCGTGAAAAAAAAAAGGAAATGAAGAGAATAATACTAAAATATATTGTACACCGTATCACAAATATGGCACGGTTGAATCCGAAATATCTCTCAAAATAAATAATGCATGAACGGTGAATCATGTTTGAGAGTGATCTTAAATCAATAACGATTTCAAATTAAAATTTTGTTTTTTGACTTGTTCATCCTGAAAATTTATTCCATATTGCTTCCATCCTACTACATTTTTTTTTGTTTTGTTTTGAATACTTTTTACATACTATATTAATCTATTCATTGTGTTATTTCGTTATTGATGGCGTATTTCTTCGGGCAGTGTGTTTGCGAAACAAGCACCCCTTGGTCCAACAAAATCCAAGCAGTTGCCGTTATTGATACTAGATATTGGTGACCTGGTATCCATTATTGGTACCAGATATTGTCGACCTAATATCAATTTGTACCGGGGTTGTCAAGTGTCAAAGGTATCGCGCGAATGCAGCCACGGCAGCTTTATCGTGCACGGCTCACTGCTGTCGTATCATGCTCACCTTAATTTCGGAAAATCCGGTTCGGACGCACAAGCGGCGCGGCGCGGCGGCGCAACCGCTGAAGCGTGGTTGCAGTTTCGCAAGCGAGGTGAGGGTATCGCCATCGGTGAACGATAGCCCGCGTTTCGCCATTCGTGCGACCGTGTTGGCCGCACGTTGCGCATAGGGGATGCCGGTTTACCCGATAATCCGGTAGTTCGGTCCATTGCCCCGCCATAATCCCATCCCCCCACGCGCGGCATCCCTTCGTTCGCGACAATAGCTCTATAGCCATTTCTTTGCGACTTCGGTGTCTCTCGGAGCGTATTGACCGCGATCAATTTCGGTTTGCGAGCGATTTAAAAAAAACGTTGGTATCATTACTGAAAGACACGTGCATTTCCAAATTCGTGAAAAATTATTTTGTTGATCCCGACGGTCACCAGGGGTCCAAAAGACCCCACGCTAACTTTTATAAATAAAATTCAATATTTTTTTAAGAAAAAAAATGTATTTACCCTCTTTTGCCTCTTATAACTCATCTCTTTGATTTTTAAAATTGAGCACTTCAAACTTCAAAATAAATGTACTTTTTTCAAAACCTTCTATGAAACTAATTTTTATCTGAAAGTATATTATCTTGAGAATACACCCCTAAATTTTTATTAAATTATCTCAAAAATTAAAAATTTTATGAATATTTTTGTAAAAAAAGTCAAATTTTGCAGTTTTTTTATTTGAATTTTTTCATTATGTTAAATTCTAATTAAAAAAAATTATTAGATGATAAAGAACAAACCTCAAGGTATGGCCAGTAAAATTTTTGCGACGAAATATCAAAAAGCTGGCAAATGGCGACTGATTTTGTGCAGGGGGTCCAGTGGACCCCATGTGACCGTTATGTTATTATTTGGAAGTGTGACCTGAACGGGTTAATAACGCACCCCATCGTAGTAGATTGACGTTTAATCCTTAACGAAAACTTGATCAAGTTTCTATTCTTCATTATCACCGAACATTGAGCAGCCGAGTATAATGCGATAACACGGAGGCAAGAAGTTTCCGCCGATTATACGTTCGTAGTTCGTATCGAGCGAGGGAGCGAGCGCGCATAGCGATCGCGAGAATCCAATCCCGAGTTAATGGACTGCGGACATAAAATCGATAGACTGACGATAAACGTCATTGTCCTTCGAGGAGCGATTCGACGGGATGGCATCGTTGTTCGACGTATCGTGATTCGACCGCCGCGGCCGCGCTGATTCGGTCCATCTGCTTGTCAGAATGAAGTATCGGACAGCTTTCTCCGTGACCGGGCGAATTGCGCCCGGCACCTAAATTCCGTCTGGGATTAGCTGATTGCGAATTGCGATCGTGGGACGTGCGCCCGCTATTGCATCGTACATCTGCATCAAGTCGCGCGAGCAACTGGAGCCTGATGATTAATCCGGTAATCCGTCAGGAGAAATCGGCCATACGTGAAGATGTACATTTACGATCTTCCATTACGATATAAACGTGTAAACATGATTTTCTAGATTATATACGCTGCGTTGTACGCGAACGTGCAACTTTCATTCGTATGCATTAAAAACGGAGATATCGAACGGTAATATCGAAATAAGCATTTTGAATATTTTATGCTTTTAGTTTTTTTCATTTCCAATCTCGAAATTTTTCATTTCACAGCGTACAGGCGCATATAGAGAGCTTTCACATTTCCCTGTATTTAATTCTTCATCGTAGTTATTTATTTATTTACTTATTCGTATTTATATTTTCTTTCTAATGACGAAATAAGCATTTTGATTATTTTATGCTTTTATTTTTTTCATTTCCAATCTCGAAATTTTTCATTTCACAGTGTCACAAGGTACAGGTGCAATACAGAGAACTTTCACATTTCCCTGTATTTAATTCTTCATCGTAGTTATTTATTTATTTACTTATTCGTGTTTATATTTTCTTTCTAATGACGAAATAAGCATTTTGATTATTTTACGCTTTTATTTTTTTCATTTCCAATCTCGAAATTTTTCATTTCACAGTGTCACAAGGTACAGGCGCAATACAGAGAGCTTTCACATTTCCCTGTATTTAATTCTTCATCGTAGTTATTTATTTATTTACTTATTCGTGTTTATATTTTCTTTCTAATGACGAAATAAGCATTTTGATTATTTTACGCTTTTATTTTTTTCATTTCCAATCTCGAAATTTTTCATTTCACAGTGTCACAAGGTACAGGCGCAATACAGAGAGCTTTCACATTTCCCTGTATTTAATTCTTCATCGTAGTTATTTATTTATTTACTTATTCGTGTTTATATTTTCTTTCTAATGACGAAATAAGCATTTTGATTATTTTATGCTTTTATTTTTTTCATTTCCAATCTCGAAATTTTTCATTTCACAGTGTCACAAGGTACAGGCGCAATACAGAGAGCTTTCACATTTCCCTGTATTTAATTCTTCATCGTAGTTATTTATTTATTTACTTATTCGTGTTTATATTTTCTTTCTAATGACGAGAGGGGCGGCTATATTTCAATACTGAAGTTTCATCATAATTTCTCAGTGATTCGAGCGATTGTTTAATCCACAGCGGAGAATAGTGTATATTTTGCGAATAACATGTAGCTTTTGCATCGAGTCCCATTAATTAGAGGGCACGATTAACGTATTAACGTGATTACTCGGTTCGTTACGCCGCCATATACGCGTCGCCGTTCACGTCGTCAAATTTGTTCAACCTATTTCCGTGTTCTCGTCGAAACTCAGCGACGTGTATTAGTGAGTTATTACGTATGCCGTACGCACGATATCATTTATTCATTTCAGTTATTATAGGACCACTCGGTGCTATTATCGGCAGTGCCCAGCTCGGCTCGGGTAACCTCATTTGCATTTTTGTACCTAGGTGTTACTAAATATTCAGAGATTCATCATAACTGTATGTAGAAGTAGATTCGAAAAGCTACTGAAACACATTTAAATCAGAATAATCATATATTTATTACTTTTATTATTTCGCATTTTTGTTTAATCATTACATAGATGTACAATTTAACGAAGTCAAACTAATGATAAAGATTAGATTTTTATTTAAAAATTTTAAAACTTTAATGAAAACTTGGAATAGTTTAGGAATATTTTCAAATAAACGATTTTTAAAAAGTAGATTGCAGTGTTTCCGCGACAATACAATTTCACGTAATTATCAAAAGAAACAAAGCTATTAAGTTGCAAGGGATTAACGGATACGGAAGCGAATCACGGAAAACCCTCGACGCCTCTAAAACCCCTACGTGAATGCGGTCGACGATCTCGAATCACGAATGCGAATACCGAGGGACCGGTGAAACCTCGCATCGATATATCGTCCGTACAATGTCCAAGCATCCGTAGGACACCCGATATCGCACTTGCCGTGATTCGCCCGCCTCGTAATTCGAGGCGGACGACGAGCGTTCCGTTTCCCTCCTTACCCATTATAAACGTGCACTATGCCTGTGAGAACCGTATTGATTAAGAGCGCGCATCAACGAATCACGAACTTTATCTTTATGGTAAACACACTAATAGCATACAATAAGGTATATAATATTACGTATTATATACACTACCGTCCAAAAGTTTGGAAGCAGTAAGAAATTTCAGATTAAAACAGCAAACCATGTAGTAAACTTATTTATTACAAACTAAAACTTGCCAAATAATGCATTAAATATGCATTGAAATAAAAACAACAACAAAATCTCAGGTGATTATAATTCTAAATAAAAAAAGAATAAAAAAGATTGCCTCATCAAAATAACTATCTTTATTTTTGAGCACTTGTAAGCAAAGATTTTATCGATTAATTTTTTAAAATAATTTGAAAATTATCAGAACATCGGAAGAACATCAAAATTGAAAGTAAACGTCATATTTCTATGATCTAAGCGTAACCAAAATAAAGTAAGTATTCAATCGTAAGTAGATAATAGCAAGAATTTTTTTAGACACGGACATAGAGAATTCTGACTTAAAATAGTCGTCAATGTCAATAAACATTCATTATAAACGGTTGCTTTCATAACATTTTCAATCTTTTATTTCACACAAAAACGACTGCCTCCAAACTTATGGACGGTAATGTATATACAATGTTATCTTGAGTAATTTTGAAGAAATTGATCTCAAAAATATAATCTCTTCCCTTTGCAAGAAATGACTGAAAAGTGCTATGTTTTATCAGCCTCTTCACTGAGAGAAATCGTTTGGTAGTACAGTGATCAAATAAATTTTATAGTTACTGGTACCAAACACTTTGTTACATTTAACAAAAAAACCAAAAACTTTTTGTAATTTGTTATATGAAAATAATTATTTGGTTAAGACCACAAATTGTTTGGTCAAAACAACTATATATTTAGTAACTATCATTATAAAATTCATTTGATCACTAATCAATCAAACTTTGGTTGATTTTACAAAACATTTCTCTCAGTGTTTAATTACAACACTTAATTGCTACAAAAGCCTCAAATGAATTATTTGCAAATGTCAGTATTAGCTTCAATCTGAAATGTGATAACGTCCGTTGAATTCTTTGACATCTTTCATTAAGTTTGATCAAGTCCCGCCTGTCAATATTACATAGGATTAAGAATAAGAGATCCGTTCGTCGAGGGACGCTGTCTCTAGGGAAAACGATAATCCGCAAGATAATCTAAAGAGAGAGAGGGAGAGAGAGAGAGAGAGAGAGAGAGAGAGAGAGAGAGAGAGACAAATGCCACGCAACCATGATTACCAATGTCGTGTCGAGTTTGTAGTTCGCGCTGTGTGTCGGTGGTTCGAATTACCGGTGTCTGCAAGCATGTCGCAGTAGACATGCGAAGATCGTCGCGTCACTTAGCGAGATCATGCGACGACGACTCCAGCAAGTTTCGTCGAGGACGTGCTGGGCCGGCGACGACGCCGTCGAATGCATGCAAATAACGTTGTTGCACCCCTCGACAAAGGAGAATATGATATTCCGCCTGTACCAACTAAGCACCAACCAAGCACCTGTACCGAGCTTTCTCGCGACACGCACGTACATTGTAATTCGAGTTTGGCCAAGGAATTAGCCGAAGTGCGAAGCAACAATAGGAACTTTGGTACACTACGCGCGAGTTCATGTATACAGTATAGACGATATACGGAGCATATCTAGAAATATGGGCAATAATATCTCGCCACAGATCAAAAGACATGTATTGCACTAGCTTGTGGTAATTTAGATATGTATAATTTATTAGTACAATTTAACGATAATGCCTTTCTACGGTCGAAGCTAGATCTTGGTGCTTTCGTTTATTTGCGTGATTTTATATACCCATTCAAATTCACGAAACTGCGCGCCGAATTGTTTTTTCAGACATAACACAGATCTAATGAATAAGAATAAATAATATCACGTTTTTTTTTTCTATTAAATTGAATTCAATTTAATAATGATTGATGCCAGCATGCATCTAAATATTAACCCTTTCCCCCCCTTGAAAAAACTGTAAAGAATTTATATAAAATCACGCAAATAAACTAAAGCACCAAGATCTAGCTTCGACCGTAGAAAAGCATTATCGTTAAATTATATTTATACATCATCGGTCTAATATTTCTGTATTTTAATTTATTAGTGTTACGCGTGTTTCATGAGAAAATTTTTCAGCAGAATATAGATATTCTTCGTAAACATATATCTTTTATTTAAGAGATTCTTGAATTTCTGGGACATTTTAAAATTGGAATATCTGATTACATAATCAAGTAGATATAAAAACAAACGACGCTAAATTATTGATTGTTCTCCATCCGCATTAATAAGTAAATTCTAAATGAGGAAATGTGGGTAGGTACTAGAAAAGATAATAAATTGGCATATGAAAAGGGCTTTTTAGTAGGGACAGCAGTCACATTTTCGTGTTTCTTATGGCGGTCTCAGTGCGGATTACGCCGTTTCGGCGTTATCCTTCGCGCTCTTCGGGGTTTTATCGGTCGCTTCGTTTTGTTCTCTCTCGTGTGCGGGATGGTGACTCGCGCCTCGAAGACAAAGTGCCGAGAGAATTTTCCGGGTTAGCCTCATTCCGGAAAAAGACCAGCGAAACGACACGGTGCGGGCGAACGATGTGCGGTACCGGCCGATAAATATATATCAGGATTAAATCCGGCTTTTTTCCCGTTGAAATACCAGAAATTGCACTATGTCGATTCCTCGTTTCTTTCGCCCATTTATTGACGAACACGTAATTAGACAAAAGGATTTTTTTTTCTGATTTTTATTTTGAAAGATGAAGTATTTACTTTTTACGAAATATTACGACATACTAGAGTAAAGTCGCCTATTATGGGATAAGTTCCTAATATGAGGTAGCGAGGTTTCTGCTACATTATTAAACGTATGTGTGGTTGGTACCATCATAAACTTATTACTCCTGGGGTAAAATCTATTTAGTAGAAAATTCATTATTAGATCATGCGTGCAGTCGTTGAAAAAAAAATTTTTTTTAAATTGAATATTGTCAAGATTTATTAAGATGAATCTTTAAACCTTGTTTATTATAAAATAAACAAATATTTTATGATAAATTCTGTACGCAGTAGTGATAGAGTAAAGTCGTATTAATAGAAAAATACAAGATGTGATGATTTGCTTAATTATAAATATTAGATTTGGTGATCGTGAAACCATAAAGCGTGGAAGTCATAATATGAGACACTCAAAAATCTCCATTTATTATTGCATATTCTGACTTCGAAAACTTTCCAAAATGCCATAATGAAGTTTTTCATTGAGGACTTTCGAATTATGAGGCTTGAAAGTTATGACCTTCAGCACTGAGACTTTAAAATATTTCAAACAGAATAGATTTTGGAGAAAATTGTTACGTACAAAAGTTTTTGAGTATCGAAAGAGCGCTATTCGATAGGTCAATTAGATTTTGAGTCTGGAGCCTAATTTGAACCTAGTAAGGTTCAAGTGGATAAGACTCATCTTATATAAAAAAAATCTTTATATCTCATATTAGGAATCCTTTTTTTGAATTAGCAAAATGGGCAATTTTGATAAAAAATTTCATATACAACAAAATGTAACTATTATCGGTTGCTAACTTTTGGCGATGAAACTTAATATATTTACTATAATTTGGATATAGAAAGAATAAAAAGAATAGAAGTTAATGGTATAAATTAAATAAATTATAAGCCTTTAAAAAAAGATATGTCATAATAGGCAACTTTACCCTATCATAATTTTGACAACGTTGAAAAATTTTGTTTTATAATGATGTATATATAAAACGAGTCTTAAATAATCTTTAAGAACTAAAGAAGACGCACCTTTCAATGCACCTAGGAATTTAGAAAATGTAAACACGCTATTAGCCACTGAATCGCTGACCCTAAATTGATTTCTCATCGATAGTTTACTGGAATGACAAGCGAAACGTACTCCGCATCTTGCTACGCTTTATCCGCTTTTCGAATCAGTCTCCCTCGATTTGATGCACTCTCCAAGCTATAGACACCCCAGCAAGTTACTTTCACGAGTAATTCTCTCTCACTTCTACTCTCCCCATCCCCCTCCCCTATTTCTCTTTCTCTCTCTCAATGGAGAGTAGCTTCCTGACAGAAATCCGAAGATTTCCACGGCATCGATTTCAATCAATCCTGTTGCCACCACCTTGCCTCGTCCTCCCTTTTCCTTTTCCAGTCCTTCTCACGAAGTTTCCCATTTACGTCTTGAGAAATTGCTGTTTCTCGGGCATTCATTTGCACTGGGCGAATTTATCCTCTCGCCGGTACTTATCCCAGATACGACTGACACACGGTTAACACTATGAAATCAACAACAGCGTTCCTTTAATGAAACACTTTGTAGAGGTCTTCGCTAATTAGTCCGCATCGATATTAATGCATATCTTTGCTATTTGTTTATTCATTTATATTATTTTTAAATGAAATAAAAAATTTATTGAATATTCTAAAATCTTGATATAGTTCAAATTATGTAATTCAAATGAAACGGTATATACTATAATTATATTTATTGCATATTAATAGCAGTATATACTTTTTATTTTTACTTTTATTTGCAATATATCATATTTATAATAAACTTTAGTGGGTGAATTTTTAAATCCGAGAATAATTTAAAAGTAAGATAATAAGAGAAAAAGAGCAATTCTCTCTGAAAACAAGAATAATGCTCTCCAGGTCTTTTTATTGTTGTTGCAACGCAATTTTTCTGCGGAAGCAGCAAAACACGTTCTGTTAATCGAAAAAGCACATCACGGAACAATTAAGCGCGGCGCGCAGTGTACCTACTACATCCAGTTGTTATCCATGAAATTCGCACTTCGCTCGGTCGAGTTTAATGATCTATTAAAACCGTAACAATCGAGTTTTACCGGAGCTTCCGTCTCGATACGTACTAACCACGTCGGGCATCAACCCCTTGCGCTCCTCGCACCGGAAAAAAAAAACGAGAACAAAGAACGCATTGTTTGTTATTGCCACGGATTCGATTCAAGTATATTGAAAAAGTTCTATTGATATTTTATCGATACATACTCGTCAATGAATCACATAAAATTCGATTTGATAAATGTGATAAAATCCTAAATCCTAAATCCTGTACAAATAGAATTCTGAGACGACGAAAAGTGTCAACGTCTGAAAAACATCGACAGTAACGCGCTAGACTTTCCGGGGTTTATCTCTTACTTTTCATGAGGCTTCATAAGATAATAGACATAAATTGTCAGCCTAACTCGCAGGCTGTCATACGACGCCTTCACATGCTCGCTTTCTGCATACGAGGCACACTCGATGGTGCCTCGTAAATTAAAGGGCACAATGGCCGACGTGGAAACGTCGTAGCCCCTCTTCAAACTGGAAACCTGAGGATAAAACGTGAGGATGATCGAGAGGATAGCCAACGAGAAATAGCGGAAAACAAAGGAAGATAGATCGGCATCTATGAGATATATTTCTCTACGCGATAAATTGAAAATATTATCCGGCGTTAACTCTTGAAACATTCATTTCGGAAATATTTAATATATGATGATATATTTTATTTTGTAATAATATAAAATACGATAATATAACATGGAATAATATAAAAGGTAATATTACAAATAAAGTATAACACTAAAATATGTACATGTTATATAGAAATTAATAATTTTATATAATAAAATATAATAATAAATTTATATTATACATAAATTCAAATAATTTAATTCTAAGTGGGGAATAAATCATTTTTTAACATCGTTATAGTAATAAATTGTCAATACGTTATACAGATCAATAGTATGCTTAATATTAATATTTAAGCATTCGCTTTTTACCCCATTTGAATCTACGGTACGTTGCTCGCGAAGGAAGAGCAGTCGTTTGAGTGCAGGTAAGAGGCTTAAACAAGGGAAGCTCGTTAGAGACAAGTGGCGTCGATTAAAAACATCGACCCCGCTCTCGCTATATGATACATTGGCAAATACGCGGAGGTGCTTTTCTTGAAGCTGCATTTTCTTCTCTTTCTTCGTTCTTTCTTTCTTATATCCCCCTTTTACTTCGTTTTTCTTATCCGTGTAACGTTGTCTTCCACCATAATGCTCAGATTTTTAGGTGAAAAGACTTTCGCCGTGGAGCGATTGTTTTCTCTTTATGAAGCGGTTCATATTCAAGAAACTCTAAAATAATGAGAAGAAGATAATAAGATTTAGATTATTAAACCGAGGAGAGTTTATCCGGAAGAAACGTGCGAAAAAATGTGGATATATTTTTATTAATGAATTTTTATTCCAATGGAGAGAAATATTATCTTTTCTTATCGAGACTAGAAATAAGTTTCATTTATAAAAAAAAAATCGTATTTTTCTTAACTTAATTCATCAACTAAAGACACAATGAATAATTGTGATTTTACGGGCTTTGAAGCTATAAAGACGCCGTGTGCCAACTCACCCTAAGCGGCTCGCACGCCCGCCGGTCGTGCCTAGTAATATCTCGTAATATCACACAGTCACTCGCGTGCGGCGAAGCGGAATACACGCGCGTCTACTTTCCCGCGGCGCGTTTTGCATAATTCGAGTGGAGAAATGGAATTCGCGGCATGCCGGAAAAGCGCGCGGCATATAGAACGTTCTGTTTAAGACTAACGATACGTCCATCAGAGTCATAATAACGTAATATACAATAATATTTAAAGCGTACGTTGCGCGAGATTGCCTGGTATCTCGCACTTTACCCTCGGGAAATGGCATGAGGCACGGTAGGTTACCCTCCCCGCGATAAGCGACTCGCGCTACAATCCCGTAATATTAGATCTTTGCAGCATTTGACCTATATTAACCTCGTTCAGCTAAATGCACTAATTTTCTCTCGACAAGAGAAAATACTACGAAAGAGAGAGAGGAATTTCTCAAGATGTATTGTTAGACCTTTTTAATTCATAGATGCTTCTAAATATAACCAGGGATTGGAAATAACGAGTCGTTTTAACGAGTTACTTTCAATTTTTTTAATAACGATTTGGTAATGACGTTATAACTTTTCATGACATTAATTAATGATAACACCAGGGTTGGAATAGTCACTTTCGACAAATAACTCGTTATTCATTGGAAAAAGTAACTCCTTAGTTGACGTGTTAAGTAATGAGCAAAAGTAACGCATTAGTAATGCATTACTTTGACTTTTTACGTAACGAAAAAAGCTACTATTTTTCAATGCGTAACGAGTGAATTATTAAAAGTGACTATTCCAACCTTGGTTTATGGAAAATTGTAACATTTATTAAATCGTTACTGTAACATTTATTAAATCAATTATTAAATCGTTATTATAAAAATGTAACAGTAACGGCATACTCGAAATTCGTTACTTTCCATCTCTGCTATATTTCCTGCTTATCTATAAATATTATATTTGAAAATTTTCAATGTAAATTTCGAAAACAATTTTACAATGAATATACTGAAAAAAATTTTTATGTTCCAGTAAATATATTTATATTTATTTTATAATGATTTTCTGGATTTAAATCTTAACTAGTATAAAATAATTTATTTGTAAACCTAGGAAATATTTTTTTAAATCAAAGAAATAATATATTAAAATAAATATATTTAGGTTAAAGTTGACTATTATGAAACATCTTTTTTTAACGGCTTATAATTTATTTTATTTATACCATTAACTCCTATTTTTATATCCAAATTATAGTAAATATATTTAAGTTTCATCGCCAAAAGTTAGCAACCGATAATAGTTACATTTTGTTGTATATGAAATTTTTTATCAAAATTGCCCATTTTGCTAATTCAAAAAAAGGGTTCCCAATTAGATACAAAGGTTTTTTTATATGAGATGAGTCTTATCCACTTGGACCTTACTAGGTTCAAATTAGGCTCCAGACTCAAAATCTAGTTGATCAGTCAAATAGCTCTTTCGATACTCAAAAACTTTTGTACCTAACATTTTTCTCCAAATCTATTCTCTTCGAGATATTTTAAAGTCTCAGTGGTAATGCTGAAGGCCATAACTTTCAAACCATAATTCGAAAGTCCTCAATGAAAAACTTTATTATAACATTTTGGAAAGTTCTCGAAGTCAGAATATGCAATAATAAATTGAGATTTTCGAGTGTCTCATATTATGAGTTCCACGCTTTGCGGATTCACGATCGCCAAATCTAATATTTATAATTAAGAAAATCAACACATTCCGTATTTTTCTATTAATACGACTTTACTCTATCACTGCATGCAGAATTTATCATCAAATATTTGTTTATTTTATAATAAACAAGATTTAAAGACTCATCTCAATAAATCTTGACAACATCCAATTAAAAATTTTTTTTCAACGACTGCATGCATGACCTAATAATGAATTTTCTACTAAATAGATTTCACCTCAAGAGTAATAAGTTTATGATGGTACCACATGCGTTTATTAATGTAGCAAAAACCTCGCTACCTCATATTAGGAACCTATCCCATAATAGGCGACTTTACCCTACTTAAATATAAAAAAATTTTTTTTAGTGAGCTCAGTAAATAGTTACTCAATTATAAATTCAGGAAATCTGCGATGGAAAAGTTATACGCGGATTAAACGGCTACAAGTGAATCGCGATGTAATTCTTATTTGCAGCAGCTCGAAAAATGATTGTTATTATCGTCCAGATTTTCCTTTCGATTGTTCGAAGTGAAATAACGAGCTGCAGCGAGCTGCAAATCTTTAGAGACCAGTGACTCCGTCCGCGGTTTCTCGAATGTTACACCGACATAAATTCCGACCTACACCCGCCGGCAGTAAATCCATCCTTGGGGATCGATCAGCGGTGCAATCGCAATAAAACGTTATTGTTGCGTACCGAGAGAGCGGATGGAGGACAAACCGCCGCATCGCGCCGCTGAAAACGCGCACGGACTTGCTTTATTTTACTACTTATTTCTTCAGAAGAATAAACATTTTTCAACAGTTGACAGAACCAAATTCCGTAAAGCTTCGTTTAAAGGAGGGAAAGGAGAACAGCTCTTTTTAATTAAGAGTATAGGAAGGCGCTTTCCCACGGCCGAAATTATGCAGAANAGAATCCCACAGAGCCGGGGGGGGGGAGAGACAAAGAAACTAAAAATAATTCGATACGATGAAAAACGCGCATTCCCCGAGGGCAAGCAATCAGCATGAAAGCTTATTGCCGTTCTCGGTCTCCCGATCGTGAAGACAATGGCGGATCCCGCGATTACGGGACTTAGGCGGCACACGGTAAATTCACACAAGATCGTATCGTCACGAGCCATTACGTTATTATTACAACGCCGCGCGGCAGTTTGTCCGTATTACCTTAACGGCAGCGCGGCAATCGTATCTCTTCCTGCTTGGGACTCGGTGTCCCATATGGCGAAACGCGAAAGGGTACCCGTGTCTGTCTATGCAATACCGTAAACGCAAGAATTACGTCACCGAGTATCGTAACACATGTTTATATACGTTGCCTTCGAACGAGGCACAAGGGAACGAAACACCCTCTCGAATCGATTAATCTAACTTTGAAGATTATTAGAAGAATCGTCTTTTGTTTCAGTCCATTAAAACGTCGAACTTCCAATTCGTCTAGCAAGAAAAAAGTTTTGCGTTTACATTTTGAAATCAGATTACACTGAGAGAAGTCGCTTGGTAGAATAGTGATCAAATGAATTTTGTAGTTACTGGTACTTAGTTACATTTAACAAAACTTTTTGTAATTTGTTGTGTGAAAATAATTATTTGGTTAAGGCTACAAATTGTTTGAATCAAAACAACTATATATTTAGTAATTAAAACTATAAAATTTATTTGATCACTATTTAATCAAACTTTGGTGGAATTTACCAAACATTTCTCTCAGTGTATTCAACGTCGATTTTTCCTTGGCGAAAAAGATTTTCGCGTAATTTTAATATCAAAATGTTGGATTTCAGTGATCGATATTAAATATCAAATATCTTAATAATTGAAGGGCAAATGAAAATTCTATTAAATAAGCCTATCGCTTGTTTCTCCCTGAACTGTCCAAGTTTAACAAAGTTATTCTGAAATGTAAAAAAAATGTCGATTGATAGCAAATCGATCGAATAATAAGTCACAGAGATAAGGGACGCTGGACACCCGGTAGATATCCTGCGCGGAGCACACGTCTCGTCGTGCGATACGAAGATACAACGGCCGTACAGCGCGCTTTTATCTCGCGGCGCACGCGATATCGGGGTGGTCCAGGAACAGCACGAAAAGCTCTCGCTCCCGCCTGCAAGCGTCTCGGGGGAGGAAACGGCTGCGTGCATCGCGCCCCCGCGCGCGCGGTATGCACCGCGTCCTGCGACCTACATCAACAACGGGCGCGAGTACAGCGAGAGCGAGGATACATTATTACTGCCATCGGAAAGCGAAGCTCTCTCCGATGCGATGGTAGTGCGACGGCCGGAGGGTGTTTCAGGGTCGGTTGCCATGGCGATACGCTGGGACCGCTGCCACGGGGGTGCAGCCTGGAATATCCACCCTCCTGCCTCTTTTCCGCGATTCCCTCTTCTCCCTCCTTCCCTCCTCCCTCGACCATCTCTTCCCTCCCCATCGCCTTCTCTCCCTCTTTCTCTCTACGTTTCTCCCTCCTCCACCGTTGCCACCGCTCTCACCGTTTGCGTTTTTCTCCCCCGTATACATACGTATTCACTCGGCCGCCCTCCCTGCCATCCGCCCGACTACCCTCCTCATCGCCCTTGCCGGCCCTTTTGCCTCTTTTGTTCCCAGGCTGACTCCCTTTCAACGGAGGCAACGGTGGCTGGCTTTGGCCTCTCTTCTTTTCCTTCCTTCTCCGACATCTAATCGCGCATCGGCCACCGTGCGACTTTTATTTCGTCACAACGAACAAAATTCTGGTATTGCGTTATACGTGCTGCGTTCCACTGCGTTACACGTCGCTTCGCTCACGCGGCATTGTTGCGCGATAACGATCGATAATGCGTAATAACGGCCCGCGAAAACGTGACTATCGCGTCGACGAATTTCGCGAGAACCAAACATGTCCGTCGCGACTAATCACGATTCGCAAGCTTAAACAAGCGATTTCGTAGTTTAGTAATAATTGCTCTTCATCGATTGTCTATCCAGACAATCAGTGTTATCGATATCAATCGGATGTAGGTATTCGTAGCCGAAGCAAAATTTGGTATAAATATTAAAAATCTGAAATTGCGTTTATAATATTTGGGAGAAATGGCAAAAATTAACATAATAAGTTGGTTAATTATTCGGTTGAAAAACACGTCGTATTATTACATGACATATTTAATAAAATTCATACGCACACACATGCGAATATTGTACGTTTAACTTGATATTATAATTTAAAAATGCATTTAATTAATATATTTAAACTTCTCGCTGACGCTTTTCGATCATTGCTCGAAGAGTTCCGTTTTTCCCGGAATCAGTGACCGATCAGTGTTTTATTGAATATTGGTATTCCCGTCATTATATAATCCATATAATCGCATATCCACGCGCCGAAGGGAGATAAAGGAAATCCCGGTCATAATGAGCGTGCCGGAATCCCGGACGCCCTTGTTAAAAAGCAATTACTTTCGTCGTACGAAGAGCTGTTCGCGAGGAGACTACTTCACTCGAAAATCGCTCGCTTTGCGTCCACACTTTGCTAATTTGAATCATTCATTGCCGCTCGGTCGATTCTCAAAGGTCGCGGGAAACGCGTTTGCCGCGTACTATTCGCGTTTATTCCCGAGTCGCGTAAATTTCCCGTGGGTGAGAGAAGAAGGGAAAAAAAAGAAGAAAATGAAGAAGAGAAGTGGAAGAAGAAAAGGGAGAAGAAAGCGATGCCGCGAGAAGGAAAGCATCGCCGAAGATATACGACGACGGCGCTCTGCCGCGAGTAAATTGTAATCGCGCCGCTTCTTCCGAGTGCACATGCATGACTGCAACCGTATTCGTGCATTCGTGACAAAGTGCCCCTCCGATACTCGCGTGTGCATGCGCGCTCATGAAAGAGTGTGCACTCGCGGATAATTTTATTCGCCGCGAAAAGCGCCTTTAATAGCAACGCTCATACAATCTATTCGGGCTCTTTATCCCGTCCCCGGTATATCGCTCGTATTTACGGATAATTTCATAAGCGCGAGCGCGTNTTTTTTTTTTTTTTTTTTTTTTAATAGCGATTCATTCAATCTCGTGCAGTGGAGAGATTTCTCGCGGAAAGATATATTTTCCTGGATCCCTCGCTGTTTTTCCCGTCGGATCTCTCCGGGCAATTTCGCCGGGTTCGCTAATTAACTTTTAACAGGAACAAATAGATAACGCTCAGTCGAGTTATAAGCTAAGCGACCTCGTTTTTCCCGGAAACGTATGAAGAATTATTTTTCTATCAAAGAGGAGATTCTCAAAGAAGAATACATAAATATGTATTAACTCTTCATTTTTTTTTCTTTTTTATTCTATATGAATAATTAATATACATATATTATATAATTTTATCAATGTTTAAAAATAAATTTATGTGATTGACATTCTATAAATATACACTGAAAAAAAGACTGGTTATGACTATCAAATGTATAGTGAAATAGTATTAATTAAATATTTGGTCAATGTAATCAAAAATAATTTTACTTTTCTAAATATTTAGTAACTTATACCAGATTTGATAATAATACTTACTAAACATTTAGTAAAATAAAATTATTTTTAGTTATATTGACAAAATATTTAATTGATTCTATTTAACTATACATTTGGTAGTTATAACCAGACTTTTTTCAGTGTACATATTAATTAATAATTTAATTTTAAAAATGCAGCTTTTGTGAATTTACTATGATAATCTTTTTGAAAAATTTTTTTATTTACTAGCTTCAGTCTCTCTCTCTCTCTCTCTCTCTCTCTCTCTCTCTCTCTCTCTCTCTCTCTCTCTCTCTCTCTCTCTCTCTCTCTCTCTCTCTCTCTCTCTCTCTCTCTCTCTCTCTCTCTCTCTCTCTCTCTCTCTCTCTCTCTCTCTCTCTCTCTCTCTCTCTCTCTCTCTCTCTCTCTCTCTCTCTCTCTCTCTCTCTCTCTCTCTCTCTCTCTCTCTCTCTCTCTCTCTCTCTCTCTCTCTCTCTCTCTCTCTCTCTCTCTCTCTCTCTCTCTCTCTCTCTCTCTCTCTCTCTCTCTCTCTCTCTCTCTCTCTCTCTCTCTCTCTCTCTCTCTCTCTCTCTCTCTCTCTCTCTCTCTCTCTCTCTCTCTCTCTCTCTCTCTCTCTCTCTCTCTCTCTCTCTCTCTCTCTCTCTCTCTCTCTCTCTCTCTCTCTCTTTCTCTCTCACTCGCTCGCTCATTCATCTTTATATAGAATAATGTGCAATATATTAGATAAACAACGTTATAAGGATGATCACAAGTTAGCGAATAGTTGTTATTTACAGTTGTTTGCATGTCAGACAATGCGAGAATACGATTGTACTTTCGCCTATTGCCCGCGAAGTATACATTGATCATTCGCGTAACGGGTGAGGCGAGGCGATTAATCAGAGCGCGATAGACGTCGCGAGGATACCTTCTCGGTGAAGTCGATACCGCAGCCATCGCCGCTAACGAAACACGTGTCAGCGCGCGTTAAGTCGTAAACCCCAGAGAACCAGTGCGACACGCTCGTTAATCACCAGCACGTCAAGCGTGATGGATTAAAATCAGCGGCGCATCCCTACGTGCCATTTTCTTTCTTCGCGAATCATTTCCCCCTTCGATCAGACGTTTCTCAAACGTTGTTCAACTTTTTGCGGGTATGAGTTACGATAACATTATACAAAGCTGTTAAAACTGGAATTTTTTTTGTTTATTCTTTAGGAAAAAAACGTTGCTTCGTAAAAGAATGTTGTTAACTCCAAAATTTAATTAAAACATCTAGTCTAAAAATATGTAAAGATAAAATTTTATCAACAATTAGTTTGAAGTTCGGACCGAAAATGTCAAACATAAATATGAGACGGTCTATTAGTCACAGCGGATCTTAATTCTTTATAGTTTTTCGAGAAAGAGAATTCTATAGATGCTTCTGAGCATCGAAACTATTAACTAAACTGCTCGTCAATTTAATAATATTACTTATTCTGGTATCATACAATAATTGTAAACACAAGATTAGTAAGTCTATGTCAGTTACAGAGATTCTTAGTGCTGAATAATATTTATGTTTAAAAATTTTATGCTAAAGATACATTTAAGATATATTTATACTCACAATATAACCTCTTTTTACACTTTTATATAGCCATTTAATATTTTATCATCAATATTCTATCGCGTTTGTTAATTAAAATATTATTTCGAAAGAAGAAAATTATTTCACAGGCTTCTACAATCTGCTTTTATACAGAAACTTTCTAAGAAATTTTATTCTCTGTTCTCATAAATTCCATCCAATCGACCCTAATATTTTCTTCTTTGTCATCACAAAGATACCTCTTACGTTTACCATTTAGCTCGCATTGAAGTATCGAAGGGCGCGTAAAAATAACTGCGATATTATCGTCAATGACATACGAGTATTGACGAGGAAAAGTACACGACACGAGTGCCTATGGTTTAAAATTATTATTAGCCCAACAACTATTGTTAGAATTACATTGTTTTTACATTATACTCGCGTAGAACCGAATAACGAAGTTAGTGAATCAATTGTTGAGATATGAGATAATATTTGCGTGGGTCGAAGTAACATTTAACTATGTGTTATTTCGGTGAGATAACTCTCATAATCATATATTCGATAAACGACGTAGGTAAATCACCTTATCAAAATATCACCTTATCAAATTATTATACTTATCTATTAATTCTTTAAAAAATGCTAAATTAATGAATAACATCTCTGATAGAGATACAATAAATAATCGTATCTCTGTCGTCGAGAACAATTGTACGTGTAACATTGTCAAACGTAACTACAAGGTGATATCTCAGGAATCCACTTATACTTCGTCTTCGAAGTACTGCAAGAATGGTATTCGGAATTTGGGAAGAATATCTTCACGGAATGGAAACTTACCGCGCTCATATTTCTGGCTCTGGGATAACTCTTAGATTCTCCGTATCCGAGCATCCGCGTAATGTCTAAGATTGATGCGTAAGATATACCGGGAGGAGAAAGCATATTTCGAGGAAACGAGCGAGCGTAGAAAATAGGAAATCCGTCCGAGAAGCCGCGCGAAGAGCTGGCGCAGCGCGGCGCTTCCGTTATCAGACAATTGAAATTTCCGACGAGAGATAAGCATCGCGACTCGTTTCCTGTAATCGACAGACCGACGACCGGCAAACGGCTGCACTGAAATTCCGTCTTTCAGACTCTGCCTGGCATTATTTTCTCCCCGAGGCGGCAAGAAACTTGATTTATCCACACTGTTTCAAAGGGAGGGAGCTTGCTATTTGCGCGTAGCCACAAAGAATTCGCGAAAAAAATGACACGAAGACGCGGAAGTGGAAAGATGACACGAGCAAGCTGACTTCGAGTCGAGTAATAAATGACCGCGATGAATAATAACTCGGTTATTGAAAGAAAATTCCAGCCGATACGAGACGGAGTTTTCCAACTCGCAGCATTAGCCTAGTTCTCGGATAAGGCCCCTTCCTCCGCTTCTCCGAGACGAGGAGATTCGCCTTCTCCTTTTCTTCTCACCGACCACTTTGCTATGCTTTCTTTATTCCGCGAAGCCACGTCCGCGTAATGGCTATTCAGATATCGAATCGATTTATTTCCCAGGGGGCTTTCGGAAACTTCGCCCATCTCTGCGGTGAACTTGGAATAGCTATCTCTCTCTCTTTCTTTCTTTCCCTCCTCTATTTATCTCGCTTTAGCGGTGCACTTTGGTCCCCGAGAACCTGGACTTACCATAGAGCGTGAAATGTTCATTGGGTCACATTCGTTTCGCGAAACTTTTATCCCCACATTTCGTCTAAATCGTCTAAATCGATCGTTAGAGGAAACACTCGAGATAAATTGCAATTGAAGTCCAAGTTAAGATTTTTATTTGCATATTTGAGTATCTGATGGTTTCTTTCTCAAATTAAAAAAATAATGACTATATAAATAAATAATGACTATATTTTATTATTATTAAAATCTAATAAATTAATGTTGAGTATCAATACGAAGCTGTAGCTTAGCAATTAATATTATGTTAATTCATTGGAAAATTCAGTTTGAACGTAACAATCAACCGTTTTAAAAGTATCTCCTCAGGAAATTCGATGTAATCGAGCGATAGATAGACGGTTTAATTATACGGATAAATGGATAGATGGATGGAGAGTTAGTTTCATTAGATAGATAAATGGATATGTGGGTAGATTTATACCTAGTTAGGTCAATTATCGAAGAGATTCCGATATAATACTATCAGGACGATTGCTTCTCTACAAATGTGATTAAAATCACATCCAATTAAGAAAAGCGAAACGGAAAAGTCGATAACCGTTAATGGAAAGACCGAGAGGTTGAATGAATGGTATCACATTTTCACGAAAGTTGTGTCTTCTTACATGCTAATATAATACATACGAAGAATGGTCCACGTAAAAAGTAATATCGAAAACTTTAAACGTGTCTTTTTTGCACATAGCCATATTCTTTCGCTCAAGTAATTTTATTTAAAAGCTTAAAAAAATTATTGTCATTAGAATGTTTGGGAGATATCGCAATGTAAGGATTAATATTTAAAATTCATTATTGTAATTGAATAAGGTAGAGCTTGGAGATTTTGTTATCATTTTTTTTGTAGATAAATCAACCGTATTCTCTTGAGATTAAATTTCGATGGGGAAAGAGGAAACTTGATAACTGTGCTTATCTGGATTCTTCCATATATAGCAAAATGGACGGGTTACTGCGGGACATGCACATTAAGTCTTCGCGAGGAATTACTCGGGAGAATAGTTTAAGTGCCTTTCTAGAGAAAGCTCATCAAGACGCTCGTCAAATAATTAATGCTCTCCTCGAACAGAGATGGAATACTTTAAGATTCACTTCGACGTGTCTTTAAAGAATATTCGTGTCTACTCGCCAATATTCACAAAACAAAATTTTTCGCCATATTGTCGAATCTCAATTTTTTATTAACCGAGGTCTAATGCAAAACATCACCAGTTGTGCTCTATCAAACGAATTATCGTCAAAGAAATATATAATACCAAAATTATCAGAAAACTTTTAATATAATTAAAATAAATTAAATAAAACGATTTTTTTTCAAAAATTGTTTTTTTAATAATATATCTTCATATACTCCATTTTATTAAGATTTACGAATTTTGTTTCAAACAAATTCAACGTCAAGTCTTCAGAGGGATGTAATGAAGTGCAGTTTAAGCAGATGATCTCTATATCGCGAAATAAGACTGCGACGGCAAATTGTCTCACCTTATTCGGGTATCCATTGTATCTGAGAAGCTTCTTGCAACACTTGCCGCGGTTCTCGTAGTAGAACATCTGCACCATATCCGCGCGATCGGTCGTGCCACTGACGGTGAACGGCGCCCTGGACGATGACGGCGGTTGTTGCTGCTGTTGCTGCTGGGCCGACGATTGCCGACGCCCCAGTGGCACGCACGGGCACCACCCCGAGACCATCACACCGATCGGGCCCGTTGCCGGCCCGATTCACCCGACCCTACGCTTCGACTCCCTCTTCGCTTCCTCGCGTCTTCGAAGATCACTTCGTCCCGCTGAAGACAAGTCTCTTCATGGTGTCCCCCTGCCGTCAACTCTTCGTCTACTCGCGAAGTAAATCTGTACTGTGTTTCCAACCACACGAGATCCTTCTAACGGAGATCTCGTTATAAATCTAACGTAATTTCTAACGGTGAAATTGCGTCGTGACTCTGTTAGCACATGCTAAAGCTTTTAGAGTAGGATGTTTTAAAGAGGAAAGAAATCTCTGAAGTGGTAGCGATGGTTATCACGTGACGCGAATTTGGCAACGAATCTTGTACTATGTGTCGGTGCGTTTGGCGGCAAGCACTGGAGATCTGAAAATAAAAGAAACAGGGATGATCAAAGATAACTGTGCTAGATATGTACGTGCGAATGGATTTATTCTTCTTAACTACATGCTCTTATTTCTGTCTCCAAAGCGCCAACACGTATATTTGTCTTATATTGCGCACAAAAAGTATAACAAACTGAAGATAAACAGAAGAGGAATATTAATCATCAGCAATGGAATCCCGAAGATTAAACGGACTTAGTGCTCGCGCTGAATACTGAATACCCGTTTTTCATAAGAAAGAAACTAACATTTACGCTTCTTCGAAATTGGAAGTAACTGCCTTTTGCTACGAACGAACGAACAAAGTGCATTCACGAAGCACAGCGAGGCTTAATTCTGAGGTAGGTCGATTAAATCCGTGCTCTCTCTCTCTCTCTCTCTCTCTCTCTCTCTCTCTCTCTCTCTCTCTCTCTCCGAGCTCATCCAAACATCAGGACGAAATTGCGAAACGTGGCGGATGTCAAGGAAGGAGCGAATCCCGCCAGAATATCTGTGCGAAGCTGCCGCTCGTTTCACCGAATGTCGTTCGTGCTTTTCAGACTTTCGAAGAAATCTGTCCGATTAAATCCGAGTGCATGTCGCTTCGAATTACGGCCGGATCCATTACCGCTCCAAAAAAGCGTGCTCCCCGTAAATCAACGGCCGTTAGATTTGCCGTTCGATCTCGTGGCTTAAATTAACGACTACTGCAAAAAGCGCGGCAGGTTGATAAATTGGCGGATAGATGGATAGGCGCCGTAGACGGATGAATTTCCTCCCGCTATAGATTCCCTAAGGACGACCTGAGATAAATAGATATAATTTATTTAGATCTTGAGGCGGGTCTCGTAAGATATGAGGAAAGGAAACTAGAACGAGATACTTAAGATTGGCGATAGGATCGATAACCCAGTCACATTAATTAAGTGAATTTTTTCAAGTTACAGTATTTACAAATAATGTATTTTGCATTGCAACTGATCTCTTTCTCTTAAAAAAAATAATACCGAGAAATAATTATACGATAAAAATGGCAACAGCAATATCATTAACTTTAATTAAATAATGCCCTTTTATTACATTTAGAATTCTTTTTGTACGCAGAAAAAAAATTAATATCAAATCAACAATTCATTGTTTCATATATAAGCAAGAATATAAAATTTTCTTAGAAGAATTTATAATCTTAAACAGACATAATTTGCTTACGTGGAGAAAATTTTTCTCTTCACTTAAGCAAATTATGGTCTGGTTAAAATTATCAAATTCTTCCAAGAAGGTTTTATATTCTTGCTTACATATGAAACAATGAATTGTTGATTTGATACTCATTTTTTTCTGTGTAAGATATATGAGTGAAGATTAATCCAGTCATAATCTGAAATTACGAAAAAATAAATAGAAAAGCCATTTTCTAAAAAGCGATTTTTTAAATACAATTATATGTTGCATGTGTAATGGTATGCAAATAATTCGATTACATCGCGGGACCATCCGAGAAATTGTCAGTGGAGACGTACCTTTTATTTCCTGACAAAACAAAACGGACGCAACGCAAACTGACTAAGGATAGGCGGTAGAGCGAGGGGTGAGGGGCTGGTGAAGCCGTAAAGATGAGAAAAACAACACAAGAATTTGCAATTCATGAGAAACGTCGTCGTCGCCGTCGTCGGCCGTGCGTTAGTCACAGAATGCGCGACCTAATTTAAGAATGGAAAATTTGCGCCGTGTCTCCCCTACTCCTGGGTAATAAACGCGTCGCATACTGTGCAAACATCATTCGACTTACAGAAAATAGCGAGAAGAATTTCCACCTTCCATTTCCTCCGACAAAAGATCGACAATAGCTCCATCAAAGAATTCGAAGCATTTTCCATTTTAGCAGAGCCTCGATCGACAAATGTATACTGCTTTCCAAACGTTATATTTAATATTACGCAGACAGAGATAGGTGTGGGGTTTGCATTTAAGCTTGGGATACCTTAGAACGCCTTAGAATTTAAAGACGGAAATGAAAGAGTTACAAAAAGAATATTCATTAGGAAAAGATGTACTCCGCGAAGGGATCTAGTGAAGAAAAATACAGTGATAACCTCCGAGTCACTCTGTAGAGGCATTAGCCCGGAAGATTAATTGGGCCACGATTTATATGTATTCCCGGCGAAGGTGCGAAGACGCCCCTTTCGCGTTTTCCAAGACAAAGCCGAACGCACAGACACGCCTGGGCTCTCCGCAGTTTCCTCGAATTTCGAATCTAATTCCTGTCCGACCTCGTAATACGGGTCGCCGAGGTGCCGAGAGGACGCGCGATAAGTTTGCTTTACGGTTGTGCCAGATGACGTCGACTCGAGCCCCGTTTAATAAAGCGCAGACCGTGAGTAGCCCGAGATCTGCCTCCCGCAGAGACTTTCAAGTCATCCGGTACGCGTCGTAAAGAGGTGTAATCGGTCAAACGTGCGGGATGAGCGAAACGAACGGGCTTAAACGTGGGAAATGAAAATTTTTCGGTCAATATCAATTGACATTAATTACAATTAATGTTGCTCACTCTTTATTTCATTCTACACAGAAAAAAATGAGTATCAAATCAACAATTCATTGTTTCATATATAAGCAAGAATATAAAATCTTCTTGGAAGAATTTGATAATCTTAATCAGATATAATTTGCTGCGAAGAGAAAAAATTTCTCCATGTAAGCAAATTATGTCTGTTTAAGATTATAAATTCTTCTAAGAAGATTTTATATTCTTGCTTATATATGAAACAATGAATTGTTGATTTGATACTCATTTTTTTCTGTGTTGTACATCTGAGAGAGAGAGAGAGATAATTGCAAAATTAGAAATAACTGTTGTACACTGTGGATCGAAAGCCTCGTTACTATCGAGTACAAACGGGACGAACAAAGGATCGGTGGATTTTTCGAATTCGGGAGAGAGCGTTGAATCGTTAACCAGTATCAGTCGGGGTGTAGGAAATTCCAGGTGATAAACATTTCACGGCTCCCGGTGGATGAAGCGAAAGCGAGCTTCTATATTCATGGAAATCTACGGGAAACCCACGTCATAAGGTTCAAATAAATCTATTAAACAAACGTTTATCGCAAAAACGCGCAACATACGCTCTCGCGAGAGAACTTGCGTAAAATCAAGCAAAGGAGACGCGGGTTCATGAAGAATGAAATTCGACGGATGTATACGAGTGCGTTTCTTTGTATAACTTTTGACTTCGCGCACCCCCTCCTCCCTCCCCATTCTCTTTCTCTCTTTTTCTCTCTCAGGGCCCATTCGTCCGTTGATGTAACAATTTTTCACCGTGACATTCCCGGCTTAGAGCTATCCCTCGAGAGTTTAACCTGCTCTCGTTTCGTTCTTGGCCGAGTGGTCATAGATTACTCACTAAAGCATAGTGTAATCCCGAGTTCTCGTTATTCCGACATAACGTGCTATGCGAAATACGGCGGATCATGCAGCAGGATATGAGTGATAGATTATTTCGAGACATTAAATGCCTTTACAGCAGTCATATATTTTTAACCGTAAGATAATAATAGCTGCTGAGAATTAATTATTACGTCACTATAATTGTTTTGCACGAGTGCGACGAAATTTTCAGCGAAACAATATTTATTGCACCAAACTGATTAATTACGTACCCACACAGAAAAAAATTTAGTATCAAATCAACAATTCATTGTTTCATATATAAGCAAGAATATAAAATCTTCTTGGGAGAATTTGATAATCTTAATCTCAGACATAATTTGCTTACGTGAAGAGAAAAATTTTCTCTATGTAAGCAAATTATATCTGTTTAAGATTATAAATTCTTCCAAGAAGATTTTATATTCTTGCTTATATATGAAACAATGAATTGTTGATTTAATATAAATTTTTTTTTCTGTGCACTTGATTCTCTTTTAGCGGTTTTTAAGTTTTCTATTTTTTTATGCCTATTTTATAGATACGTATTCACTCGGCAATTTTTCTCTTTCGGAAGTACTTTCATATTTATTCGAGTGTTTAAGAAGTTAATACCGATCGCTGCCACGAATGAAGCACTCTGTTCTCTCGTGAACTAGTTCGATTGAATAAGTTCAGAGCAATTCCTTGTCGTTGCCGTCACTGTGAATTTTCCCTGCGATCCGCAACTTTTCGGGGCCGGCTTGACTAGTTCGGTGTGCGGATTTCTGCACGAACGAGCTAAAACGACTCGACCAGTCTCGCCGGAATTGCTTCGTTCGGAGTCTCGCGGAACCGCTAGTAAAATCAACGGCGACAGCATCGATTTTTCGACGGTAGGTCGGAGAGAGTTTAATTAAATCGCGGCGTGGAACTTGCGACATCGAAGGAACGTCGAATCCGTAAAAACGTAGATTAACCCCTTCAGTACCGGCGCATCGTGGAAATCGATCATTGATGTAATTCTCGCAAGAAAAACAAGTCCGTAGGATTCATTATTATCGAATAACGAACATTCTGAGAGACAATTACTTACGGTGACAATTTGGCAGTGACCCAGTTAAGTGACGAAAAAGAACGATTTTTGTTGAAGTACCTAAACATTTAACTGGATACAGATTTGAAAATAATTTTATTGGACCATCAAACTAATTGTGACGGATGTTCAAGCATGATGAGCAAAAAAAATTTGACATTCTGGCAATTCAGTTTGAGAGTCCAACATAATTATTTTCAGATCTGTAACCAACTAGATTTTTAGATACCTTAGCAAAATGGTTGTATAGACATAAACGTTTGAAATGTAATTTTGATGAGTTGAAGACGAAATAAATTAAAATGAACAAAAATGAAATTTACGTAGAGATTATTTAAAAAATTTTTCCTTGGAAATGTTTTCGCTGAAATTGCAGTGAAACGTTACAGTGGAGATATTTAATTCGGTACTACAACCTTTTGAAGAGAGAGAATGAAAAATGCGACAATAGTAATACCGAAATCGCGGACGTAAACATAAAAACTGACAGAATATCGTGATGTTTAATCGCTTAACAGCTCAATAAATTGCAACTAACGAGGAAGCAAATTCTAGGTTCTCCATATTTAATTTTGGAATTATAGTGACGGTGACACGTCGCGCGAGAAATAAAAACACGACAAAAAACGGAGCAAGTTATGATATTCGCGCATCGTATGAGTTTTCGCGCGCGCGCGAAAAAGTTCGTCCGGAATATTTCGCAAGTGTGACTCGTTGTTGCAAGCACGCTTTTTTCCGCGCACGTTTATATGGTATAGAAAGTGCGCTCGTTAAATCCCGTTGTCGTTGCCTCGGACGGGACGCGCGTTCCCCTTTTGTAAGTTCGACGAGCAGTTTTGTAACAAGCCGCGCCGTCGCGAGCGCAGTCACGTGCGTGCTAGCTCGTTTCCGGACTTTATGAAACTCCCGCGATAATTATCGCGACAAATAAACAGTCGCGAGTCGGCATGCCTGGCGTACGGAGGTTAATGTAAACTCACGAGGGACGATCGCACATGTGCGATGTGTAACACACTCGCGTCCGAGCGACGAGCGAGGAGCGAGCGTGAGCACGTGCGCTCGTAAGTCTCGAGAACCTCGGCGAGCTAGGCTTTCTCTGAATGGGAAAAAAAAAAGAAGCGAAAGAACTGAAAAAGTGGAAATAAGTGCTTGCGAAATCAAGATTTCAGATATAGATCGACGCAGCCAACAGCTAGCAATGTCAGCTTCGTTAACGTGCTAAGGATCGGGATGCTAATTTCTCAGTGCGGTACTTGATCAGTCGAGTTAAGTCGTCAGTTTGGGCTAATTGAAGGCTGGAGCAACGTTGATTAATTCGCTGAACGCGGGGAGTTTGCGCGGAAAAAATTTCGCTCGCCGATACGCATTTCCGCGGCCTCGCCGCGAGTAATAAGGGCGCTTAACGGAGCCGAACGTATCATATGCACCTGCAACATCCCCGGCCGACAGTTTGATGTATGGGACCGCGGCGATGCGCGCGCGAGCGACACGAGCAAAAAGTCTCTCCGCGCCGTAATCCCTCTTCGTTCCCCGGGAAATCTCATTACGGAAAAGTTTGAGGCGAGGCTCTGCGCGTTGCGTCGCGTCGTGTCGCGTCGCGTCGCACGGGTGGATGGAGAATCACCCCCCTCAACGTACGGGGAGGTCGTCTGCGGGAGTGCGTGAGAATAGCGAGCGCGGAAGGAGAGAATGAGAAAGAATATTCTTGTAACCATTGTCGGGCAGATAACTTCCGCGATATCTCTTCAACGGGATGCCGTGGTGAATTTAAACTTGTTGCGGCCCTTACAACAACGCCAGAGAGACTCTTTCCTTATTAAATTTAAAATTCTTGAATTGGTAGTATGATTCATTCATAAGTATTTCTTTTTTTTTTTTTAAAGATAATAAGAGACTTTTTTTCTCGTAATGTGAGACTCCGTATAATTTTCTACCACGACGGAGGTAACTCTTCGCGATATTTGAGAAACATCGGTGCATTAAAACTTTTCGCAGCCTTATACAATGATATTATATGACTAAAGTTCTTTTCTTTTTTTATCGAGAAAGTTAATATAAATAAAAAAAGTACTTATAAATTGTGTAAAAGTGTTGTTTGTTTATGAATGACTCATTTACGCGATGATATCACTATAAAGTAAGTGAGTAATTCTACACTGAGGAAAAAAAGTTGTTAACTTGATTAAATTCTTCAACTTTATTAAATTCCTTCCGTTCGAGTATTTATGTACTTAAGTACATAAAATATTTGACATGAAATACTAATTACATAAAATACTTCAATTTAAGTATTTTTATATTTAACTTAAATAAATATTTGAACTGTGAAGAAATTTAATCAAGTTGACAAACTTAGTCAATTTAACAACTTTTTTCACAGTGCAATTAAAAAAAAAGTAAGTCGAAGAGCCATAAGAAACTTAATCTTAGAATTTATATTCGAAATTGTAAATGCTGCTTAGCTTAGACTATTCAAAGGAGTTCCTAAATAACTAATTGTACAGTATCGCCCGGTGCAGCGATACTTTCATCTTTTAACTCGAATAATAAAACGGAAACGAAAAATTCGTCGGAAACGCACCTTCGTTGAGCAGATCCTCCGATCCAAAATTTCGCGAGCGTCCTCCGGCTTATATCGAAGCTGCTCCAACTTCGGAGGAAGGAAAGCTGACTGGCGCGCACACACCGTACGTGTAACTAGGGCCGCCGGATATTGCATCCCGAATTTCCGGCGGTCTTAATCTTCCTTCCATGCGCCCGAAACATCCTCTCCTACATCTATTTCAGAAAGGATCGCGAAGCATCTGTCGTAGGGAACGAGAAGAACTATCAGATAACCGGCGCGCGAGTAGGACGACGAGAGATAAAGGG
>QKQZ01000298.1:0-14715 GCA_003595255.1 Solenopsis fugax | reverse complement strand
CCTATCCTTCAATTGTTTGTTGTTTTAAATACGAGAGTCCTTGCTAAATATTATTTGTTTGAAAAAAAATTAATTTTTTAGTTTTAAGTAAAGAAATAAATAATTATATTTATTTTTTTTAATCTGAAAAAATTCACAAAAATACTCAATATATATAGAATACCGTAATATGAAGGAAATTTTGGGATCGCAAAGGGATCCACGCTTAAATGAAAATATTTTCTTCTAATACAAAGTTAAAATTTTAGCAAAAAAGTGAATAACGTCAATTTTTATTGATTTAATTATTTAATACTACATAATTAACATGTTTAACGAATAACTATAAAATAAAAAAATGTTTTTGAAAATTTTTCAAACTTTTAAAAGTGGATATTATTTTTTATTGCTTTACATAAAACTACAAAATTAATTCTCTTCATACTATTAAATGTTTCTCACTATTAACAGTCTCATCTGAAAGTATGAAAAAAATTCTAAAGATTTATGTCTATAAAAATTATGTAAATTTTGTGATTTTAGCTACAAATGTCAAATGAAAAATTATATCCACTTTTCAAAATTTTTTAAAAAATTCGTAAAAATACTTTTTTATTTTATAGTTATTTGNCACTTTTCAAAATTTTTTAAAAAATTCGTAAAAATACTTTTTTATTTTATAGTTATTTGTTAAATATATTATTTATGTATTAAATAATTAGATCAACAAAAAATTGACATTATCTAGCTTTTGAAATTTTAATTTTGCATTAGAAAAAAATATTCTTTTACAGATGAGTCATTACGATGCCAAAATTTCCTTTACGATATTCTACATATATTGAAGTATTTTTGAGAATTTTTTTCAGACTTTTAAAAGTGGATATAATTTTTTATTTCTTTATAAAGATTAGTCTCAGAATTAGAGATGCAAAAAGAGCTCGCATGCAAAGATAATTTCGCGCCCCATAAGTATGCAATTAATTATTTAAATGTTTAGTTAAAAAAATGGTAGTTTAATTATAATAAACTATTGTTATCTTAATTAAACGCTTAAATAACTATATTATCTAATAATAGTTTAATTATTATACGGTGACGTCATTCCGTACCTTTTAAAGTTTTAGAAAGATTAGAATTTTCAGTAGTACAAGACGTATGGAGGGCGATTGCGAGTGCTTTCGCACGTCTTTTAATACTTTTTGTTTTCCAAATGTTCCATTAGGATATCGATCTTGTTCATTTATTTCCGACATTTATTAATTTTTTTCAGAATATTCTCCGAAAAGTTTATAAATATAATATTTATGTGTAATATTCATAATCTGCAAAGGTGACTGTCAACTCAATAGCAGTGTGATGTTGTCGTATCTAGTCCATACGAAATATTCGTGACCACAAGCGACATAAATGAAATTTTTATTTTTTATTCTCGGTGTGCTTAGAATGTTTTCCTCACTTTTTTACGATAATAAATTACATTAATACATTTTATAATAAAATTGTTTAGTACTACGCCTGTTTTCGTTAAATTATACATATATGAAGGAATTAACTTTTGGCTTTGGGATTTGCTCGATACAATCACATTTAACCAGTATATCCGGTCCCCAAAAATGCGCATGGTCGCGCAGGTCCTTTTAAGCCGGTATCAGACTACGCATTGAAGATTGAGATTTAAGATTAAAGATTAGAGATGGTCCAATCACATTATGTTATTATAATATAATCTATTCTCTTAAATAATAAAATAAAGAACCTTTTATTCTTTCCAATTCAATAAATAAGAGCTAGTGAGAATCGAACGCTGTTGTTGGTGCATTGATAATTTCGTTTATTGAACAATTTCACACGGATTGCCACCCGACTGTGACGAAATAATAAGTTTGTACATCCGATGACACTTGTGATGCGGGGGAGGCTTGATTGATTGTTAATTCGCTGAGGATGACCCAAACTCGGGTCGAAACGTACGAAAGTATCTGATGGAAATTGTTCAATAAACACGAAATTATCAACGCACCAACAACAGCGTTCGACTACCACTAGCCCTTGTTTATTGAATTGTTAAATCTCGTGAGTCCTTGGAATTTTCTTTTATTCTTTATTTAAAGGAAAGAAAACTAGCATAAAGGTTGGTTTATGCAGGCAATAACCATTAACTTATGTCAGAACCGGTAAAGTTCAATACTATAATTTCAATACTTCTGTTTATCTTCTCGATAATATAATATACCATGTTCATATGGTAAGAACTTTTATAGCAATATATCGAAAATATCGATAATTTATATTGATATGAAAAAGATTAAATATGTTGATAATATGTCCGATAGCTATTGTCACATCTTTTTTTGAATTGATATTTTGTTGAAAACATTAATTATGCATATGTAATATACAAATATGTTTCCTATAGAAATAATTTCTTAATAAAAATGTCACTGCATATTTATATGACAATCTCAATGTAAAGAGGTACCCTTGTGGTACCTTCACCCCTTGTCATGTCACCATGCCTGAGCGCGCGAAATGTTAGCTCTGTGATTCGTAAACTTTAATCGCGAATAATTTGAAAACTATTATACCCTCGACATTTTTGTACTAGAATTTTTTTCTTAGAATGTTCCAAAGAATCCGCTCTTAAGAGGGGATCCGAGTTTTTTTGGGACACCTTGTATAATATAATATACAAAAGATAATTTATTAAAATTTGTTTATAATGAAATTTACCTATATCATGTAATTGTAAATAAATTTGGTTATATTGCACACTTAACCTTCCTTTTGCATTTGTCTCTGCTGTCACATTGATCAAAAAGTGTCACATGATCAAAGAGTCGCCAAACTATTGGCTAACATTGCGATTAAAGATTGAGAAAATAGACTAAGCTCAAATTCCAATCTGCAATATGCAATCTCAATGCAATCTCAATCTTCAATGCATTGTTTGATACCGGCTTTAGGAAGCCGTTGTTCTCTGTTGGCTCCAGTGAAATGCAAGAGGACAGGAACGTACATACGTGCACTGACAACTTAAGTATTTTTATAAGCATCTATGAAAAATGGTAAGAACAGTGCAAAAATATAAAGTGCAGTATAAATAAATGCAATAATAGTAGTATAAATTTAAAGTATAGTTTTTTTAATTATCCAGAAAAAAGAAAAAATTGCATTATTCCCTGTAATGTGTCAGCACCCTTATAAAACACTCCTTCAATTCGGTCCTGAAATTTATAGTCACGTGATCTCAACTCAAGGACAAAGGTGACGACACTGAGTGGACATTCTGGCTATACTGTACGTGATAAAACTACGCATTGCACACTCATTAGACACGCCTATGCTTATATATAAGAAGATAAATTTGCCTGCTTATGATAGAAGGTGTTCGACCACTTGAGTGAATTCATCTTGGGTGAATAAGATGTAATTTAAGAAACGCTTAACAACTTTAAAAAAACAGCAATATCAATGGTAAGTAAATTAGAATTTAAACTAAAGATCTGGTAGAAAAAGGCCTTGCGATGGAATATAACCTAAACTTTGAATAATCCTTCTTTAGATCCTAAGAAGTAACAAAAATAACTGTCATTTAGCCGAGAAATGGTGGGAAAGTTGTGAGAATAGTGTAGTAAGCTATTAGACTTTAATATTTGTTTATATAGAGAAACCAACATTCTTCTCTATAACAACTTCAGAAAATTGCATCTGTTTAACCAAAAGTATTTTGTATTTTTTAAATTTCAATTTGCGCTAACTTCCAACATATGGAAAGTGTCGAGATAGAATTCTTTTCACAATTAGATATGCAAGATTTTTTTGTTTTACACTTGCAGCTCATATACAATTAAAATGGCATGCGTGCAGTTATTATGACTCATGTCAGTATACATACTACCATCAATATCGCACGCATACATACGGATAAATTTTCGTAAAACCTTTTCGTATTGAATTAAGTGTTTAATTCTAAAAGTTCGACGTTTCTTCATGTAATCCACATGTTTATAGACTCCAATTTCGTAAGTACAGTGCGGTGCAATAATTCAAAGGCCATAGTAGATAGCTGACTTATCGACACCACAGTCTAGTATATACTGATAGCGATTTCGGCTGGAGCGGACCGGTGTGCCACCTATGTAGAGCTGGTGCAAGTGTGTGCAGTGCGTAAACCCATGCGATGTTGCACTGAATATTTCGAGTTCCACCGCGGCAGTGTATAATATCAGTGTATATTCGTCAGCCGAACACGAGACGATATCAGTTTCACCCGAATTATCAACGTTACCGATTACACCAACTGACTCCGACTATTTTGTCATAGCCACTTTGTGCACACCCAATATGTACTTGTGCGGTGTATCGAGCCTAGACGAACATGCGGCACGAGTGAGGGACTGCACTTAATTTGACCAGCCGAACACAAAAGTTACATCGACACTTGAAATGTACAATCGGTGCGCCCCAGCCGAAATCGTTATGAGTATATGCTAGAATGTGACATCGGTAAGTCAGCTATCTACTATGGCCTTCGAATTATTGCACCGCACTGTACAGAATCTGTATTATAGATTGTAGAGCTTTTATATCAAGCAAATATTGTCACGATTTAGCAGTTCTGGACGCTATATTGGTCTAACAAATGACAAAAGAAGAATTATTAATTATTATTGATTATTATTAATTAAAAAAAATGTTTTTAAATTATTGTTATAAAGTATTCTTCGAGCCATTCAACTTTCATTTAGAACATTTTTTTCTATCTCTTATAGTTTCGACGATATTCGCTTGGAAAGAAAAAAACCGATTTTTTCAAAAGGGTGTTTCACCCCCTAAAACTGAAATTGGACACGAACAAAAAATATTTTTGTGTTATGGATAAACTCTATTTGTATACAAAGTTTCAGATTCTTTTGAATTTCCGGGTTGTCTAATGTTCCTTGTAAGTTAGTTTCATAGTCAAATTTTAAATGCAACTTATGCAAATGCATAGTCATTAAGACACGTGAGCCAATCTCAAGTCTAGAAAATCTTAAAACAGTTTTGGAAGATCACGTGACATGTATCACAATATATATTTAATTATAATCTAAAGAATAAGGATCTCTTTCTGCTTAGAGATGTCAATTGTGGAGTAACACAATATTAATTTAATGAGAAAGTAATGAAATTTCGACAAAAGTTATTAATACACACAGAAACATATCATTTCATAGATAGAAAAGCGTTTATTTCCATTTTTTTTCTTATAAATAACAATTATTTTTAATAAAGAATATTTTCTTGATATTTTGTCTTAAAATATCATTACAAATTTTGAAAAAATTTATGATGAAAAATATTCATATATTTAAATTCATAATGAAAAAAAAAAGAATTTATTTCTTTCGAAGAATATTATAAAATTCTATCGAATTTTTATTTATCAAATTTTACGAACGGGTTTCTTGGCGAACTCTGCATGAAAATGTATTACGACGCATGCAAGTATAACATATCGTCTTGCAACGAATCGGTATAATCTGTGTATTATGTGAGCGACAATTTTCTACATTGCTAATCATACATGTGTAATTCATTGAGGATGACCGCATTCACGGTCGAAATGTTTGGATCTATAATGTTTTGTTTAATAAATTAAAGTATATTGTGCGAAATACTGTTTATATCAGTACAATGATCCGGCTTGCTCCTATAGCCCTTTACAATTATTATTTTAATTTGAATCTGAGGAGCGATAACTTGATAATATGTTGTAATTCAAATTTTTACGTATGGAAGAAAAGTTAGAATAATAAGCAAATTGAATTTTTGTTTTAACCATAATACGTTATATCAAACTGACGAAATTAAAACACGAGAATAGAAGACTTATATCAGTCACAGCAGTTCTTAGTGCCGAATAATAAATGATTTCTAATTTTTACAATTTTCTACTCAAATTGCGCGCCGCATATTCGTTGGACTTAAAACACAGTCATGAAGCTGGAATAGTAATATTAATGCTTGAAGAAACATGATAGGACGCCCGCATGAGAGATCCAGGTTCAAACTCTGGCTGAGGTGTTACTTTATCGCAATAAAATAATTTAGAGTTTTTCCGTGGAGGGAGGATATTATATTGAATGTTTCTTAAAGCATTAATATTACTATTTCGGCTTCATGACTGTATTTCAAGTCCGACGAATATGCGGCGCGCAGTTTGAGTTAGAAATTGTAAAAATTCAAAATTATTATTCAGTGCCAAGAACCGCTGTAACCGACATATTCCTTCTATTTTCATGTTTTTGTTTTAACTCATTAAAGGAGTATTCTAATCTAGAAGTTTCTTAGAAAGAAGTTAGAAAAAATCGATTCTTTTTTGCATTTTATTAAAGTATATGTTATTGAAAATGTGTCTGTATAAAGAATTTGTCATAATTATAAAACTGAAAAAGTTATAGCGTCTCAAAGCGAACAGCGCACAGGTATTGATTTAAGGCCGCTGTGCTATTGTGCGACATCGAATAGTTCTCTCGGCAGTAATTATGCAATAAAAGGACCACTTTCTGAAGACCTTAACATACGTTGTCAAGATGATGACCCAGCAAGTTTTAGCTAGTTGTCACTTATTGTTCGTTAAAAAATTATTATTATAAAAAATTAAAAAACATTGGCACTATTATTTCAACTTTATTTAGCATAAATAACTCATTATTTATATATTTGTATTTTCATACAAAGCGAGGTCCACCTCATTCTACTTCCTGCTTATGGGCGAAACAAGGTCTGCAATTGTATTCAATATGAGTTTCCGAACTTTCACGCGAATTATAGACCTCGTTTCTCCCTATAAGCTCTATTATACATAGATTATAAGCTTTTTTATTAGATTCATAGGTCTACAACAAAATATTTTCCAAAATTTACTTGGACCGGAGTAGGTTTCCGGTATGTATTTTAAGCCCTTGAATCCGAATCCAGATCTCGTTTTGCTCCATCACCCTAGGTATTTTTTAAAATGGCGTCTCCAATATGACGCATATAGCGTATTTTATTGTTTTTTTTAACTGATCATCTTAAAACTTCTAACATGAAGATTTTTGGACTCACTAATTACGAAATTAACATTAGAATTCCAAAATTCAAGATGGCGGATGCAATATGGCGGATCAAAGTAATGAATTCTAATGTTTTAAGGGATCGTCTTGAAACTTCAACCATGATATTTATTCTATTAATGAATTGAAATAATATATGTATTTTATTCTATTAATGAATTGAAAATATATGTATTCAAGCTCGATTTGCAGTAGGATATCTACTTCAAAAAATTTTTACTATGTCTACGCTTTCAATTTCTTTTCTCGAGAGAGAAAGAGAGAACGCACCTACACAAAATAGAATGGATCTTTTTCTACATTAGCCTTAAGATACGAGAAAATCGCATAAGAGAAGATCGATTCGTAGATCATTCGAAATAAAAAAAATCCGCTTAAAATAAAGAAAAAACAGAATAAAATCTATTTTTTACTTGGCATTAGCGCTCCCGTTATAAGCGGGTTGATCATGATAGAAATGGTATCTCCACATGGTTCAAGATGCGTAACGCTAAATCCATTTCAAAATATCGAAGTTTCATAAATTCGAAATTAAAAAACTCTTTTCCTTATTTTTGACTCTAAGTGCTTTCTTATATCGATAGAGTCGTCTCACTTGCGTTTTATTGTTTTCCTAAAATCCCACGGTCGAAGTTTTAAGACGATCCCTTGAAAAACATCAAAATTCACTACTTTGGTCCGCCATATTGCATCCGCCATCTTGGAATTCTAATGTTAATTTCGTAATCAGTGAAAAAAACCTTCATGTTAGAAGTTTTAAGATAATCTGTTGGAAAAACAGTACGCTATATGCGTCATATTGGATTCGCCATTTTTTAAAAAACAAGGTGATGGAACAAAACGGGACCTGGATTCAAATTCAGGGACTCAAAATACATACCGGAAAATTACTCCGGTCCAAGTAAATTTTGGAAAATTTTTTTTATAGACCTCTGTTATTTGTTAATAGTAAGTTATGTTTACCTTTCTTAATGAAATCTACTATCTCAACATAGCATGAGCCAGTAAAAGATAAATCGTTGTACGAATAACATTAAAGTAGTGAACATAAAATTCTATGAGTTTCTCGTTTTAACGACAAATTATGACGAATTCATTAAGTAGGGTTTATAACTTTCTTAAAATGAAAACATTATAAAAGTTTGAGAAGGTCTCTATGCAAGGTTTTGTTGTAAAGCAGACAACTGTTTACTTTTGTCGCTATTGATCACGTTCCATTTAATCAGACTGCCATTTTAAACTAAGAACGTGGTTAATATCAACGTGGTCAATCGTAACACAGGGCAGGAATCCTCCAGGTGAACCTTATTTCGCTAAGAAGTACACATTTAATTTGACAACTTTTTAACAACAAACAACGAGCAACGGTTAAGTCTTGCTGAATGTCACTCAGAGTCATGATTTTAACAACACATATCAAAGTCACAATCATTGGAGGATCCCTATTACTGCATAATTACCCCAAAAGTCATTGAAATTGCAACCTTCTTGGCAGTTGGGATCTTTAATGAAAAATTTTTAACAATTCAGAAACGTATGTCAATTTTTGAGACGCCTTTACTGAATTGACCGTTCGGAGCGAAAATCGAGTGACGCCTTTAAAAGAGTTCGAAATAAGCTTAGCAAGAAAAATTCGCACTGCAAGACTTTTTTGAGAAGGAAGTAGGAATCGTATGGTTCTGGACTGGCAGATTAACTGTAACATTATATCCAAAATTGGTATGAAAAACTAAACGCGTTTTCCTATAAACCATGTATTTTGAAACTGTTTGATGAATATCTATAGTTCTACTTATTAATCGCGTCCAACTTGCGTATGCAGTTTTAGTAGACAAATTGCTATCGTCGGTACCACAACTAAGAGGAAAGTATTTCTTTTTCGATTTTTTACAACCATTCAAAGGACAAAAAAAATAATGTAAAAACCACAGATTTTACGTTCAACTTCAAAATGTCGCTATTTCTAGAATTTTTGTTTTTCCCGTGATTTAGATCATATCCACATTCATACTGATTAAGAAACACTATTTTTTGTTTCAGATAAGGAGAAATGGTGTAATCCATCAAACACTAGACAATTTTTTTTCAAGCCTGGGTTGAGGGCTCCATAATCGCTATGTATCGAAATTTTGCTTTAAAAAAGTTCATAAATGTTGTCAAAATATAAATAAACATATAGTAGAAAGTACTTCGTAATAATATAAATATAAGATTTTTGATTAGTATATTAGTGAAATATTTAGTAATTCCAAGAGTAAAGAAGTTTATGATAGATTTATAAAGATATTAGAAGGATAGATAAGTATATGCCTAACAGATCTCTTTCATATCTTTTAAAATCATTTGTAGTATTACATAAAAGAATATATATATATCTGTGGAAAATAAATTACTAAAAAAATATGTCAATAAGGTAGCGAATCAGATGTGTGATTAAAGATCTCGAGTTTATAACATTTTCAATAGTTAATGCATTTTTAGCACTTGATTAAGATTTTTATAAATAAAATTTAATTAATATATATAAATGGAGTTACCACTTGTAACAACAATTACTACGAAGTTAGATAACTTTCCAAACACTAAAGTTTATTTAGATAATCTAACTAAAGACTCTAGTGTTGTGATTAATAAGGTCCATAAGGAATATGAGTATAGTACACATATAGTTAAAAATAATTTATATTCAACTTATGGATCTTTTGTAGATTGTTTTATAAGAAAACATATATCTTATTATAAGAAGATTGATATAATAGATAATAGAGCAGAATGGGTTATAAACGAAAGCGATAAGAAACTCAAAAATTTAGAGAAATGTTATGATGTTTTTAAGAATTATAATCTAAGTGCTATGGATCATATAAAAGATATACAGACAGTTTCTTATTGTAATGCTATATTTTTTGAGCAACGTTTTCCAAAATATAATTTTGGTGTGAATAAAGAGAATATGTTAGATATAGTAAATTATATTAACAGTCTATCTTATGTACATTATGAATTGAGTCCTATAGTTAACAGTGATTATTTTTATGGTGAAGCTGATATAATACTTGATAATGATGTAATTTTGGACATTAAAGTTTCAAAGCATAAGTCACTTCTCAATCGACGCAAAAATATCTCTACGAGATCATTCTATCAGTTGATACTATATAGTTTTGGAAATTATACAAAATCAAATAATAAAGTTAAAATTAATAAGTTTCTTATCTATAATCCGTTACTTGGATACGAATACAGTCTATCAGTAAATGAGATAGACTATGAAGAATTTGAATGTGCTTTGAAACACGATTTTCAAGATAAGGTTCTGAAAATAAGTTCTTTATAATAATCATTAAGATGTTGAACGTATATTTTATTTTTCTTTAATTTTGGATTAAAGGATTTGGAGTTTGTTTATGTAATCAGTAAGAACAAAAATAATAAAGTAGTCAAATCTTTTGTGCTCTCATCAAGAGTAGCTTCTCTTAAAATATTAACATTATAGATTAGAGTTCAGAGCAGTCTTATTATCAAGATTCATCTCCGTCGTCAAGCGAATTCTAAAAATTGAAATCGAATCTATTCATTTATGGACTAACTCGACAATAACGTTATATTGGATCAAGACATCACTCTGCAACCTTCAAACTTTTGTGGCAAACAGAATAGCCAAGATACAAGAATTGACAGACACATCATGTTGGCGATGCGTATCCTCAAAAGAAGATCCTATAAATGCTCTAGCTTGAGGAATTTCGGAGAGATTCTTGTCAGAGAATATCTGGTGGAATGGCCCTATATGGCTCGTTTCGTGAAGCAATTGGCTAGATTAGAAAATGTCAGTTACATCAGCGATTCCAGAGCAGAAAACTTTAATCACGACAATAGCATTCAAGCAATCTGAAGTCATAGATTCAAACTTTCAACAGATTAATCTGAAAAAAAGATTCTCATCGGTTTTGAAGTTACAAAGGTCATCGCTTACTATTTTCGTTTTGCAGACAAAAAATTTCGGAAAACCGGACCTATATCAGTAGAAGTACTCGATCTTGAACAAATGAAATCATTAAATGGACACAAAAAGAAGTCTTTTCGAAGGAGATTGCGAATTTACCTGCAGGAAAAATGATCGACAATCAAAGCATATTAATTAGTCTCAAACTCTTCGTATTAAATAATTTTGATCTAATGAGAGTTGGGCGATTAACCAATGCAAAAATTTTTGAGGAATAAAAGCACTCCATCATTTTTTCGGCAAAGCATCATACGACGACGACACTATTCCGTGAAGAACACCTCCGATTATTGCACTGCGGTCCTTAGCAACTGCTAAGTTCCATTCGCAATAAGTACTGGCCTCTTTCCAAAGCAAGAGAAGCTCGTAAAGTAATTCGCAGTTGTGTATCGTGCTTTCGGTACAGGCCAAGAGTACGGGAACATTTAATGGCAGACTTGCTAGAATCGAGAGTCAATATATTTTCTAAGCCCTTTGAGATTTGAGGAATTGATTATGCTGGACCTCTGCAGATCAGAGAAAGCCGAATTCATATATCGAATGGTTATATAGTAGTAGTGTTTACTTGCTTTGCAACTAAAGCAGTACATTTATAGCTGGTCAGCAATCTAACTACCGCGACGTTTTTGGTAACATTTCGACGATTTGTAGCACGCAAAGGACTTTGTTCTATTATTTATTCAGACAACGCTACGAATTTTACAGAAGCTGCAAGAGAATTTAAAGATATCTATATTTTTTTGAAAAATCACAATCCGGAATTGGAAACAGCATTCAGAGAATAGAGTGGAAATTTTTACCCCCAAGATCACCCCATTTCGGATGTTTGTGAGAGGCTGCAATAAAATTGGTCGAAAAACATTTGTAACCAAAGAATTGATCTACACATTCGAAGAGTATAATACTCTGCTAGTTGAAATTGAATCAATTTTAAATTCTAGACCTCTTATGCCAGTCCTGAAGATATTTCCCTTCTTTCTCCTTTACATTAGCTAATTGGGGCTTCACGTTCAGAGCCTGTTTCAAAAAATTACTTTACGATTCCAATTACTTGTTGAGATGGCAACATATTCTAAAGCTGAAATAGCAATTTTAACAGAGATGGCAGAAAGAGTATCTTCATCATCTTCAAAGTCGAACCAAATGTATTACGGAGGCGGAAAACTTAAAGATTGGTTGAATAGTATTGTTGGTAGACAAGAACCAAACTCCTCTACAGTAGGCCTTGGGCCGAGTTTTGAAGGTCTATTCAGAGGCGGACGGCATTGTTCGAATCGTAGACGTCAAGACATCGCAACGACAGTTCCGAAGAAGTGTTCAAAGACTTTGTGCTTTACCTTATAAATATTAAGTATTGAGCATTTTTTTTCATTTTGTTTATAGTTTGTTGTATTTACGAAAATTTAATTTCTAAGTTGCGAATTAGGAAGAATAAATGTCTGGTCTTTTGTTTATTACTTTAAATTAGTTTTTATTATTTTAAATCAGTGTTCAGTATCCTCCCTAAACGAAAATGGATTCAAAATATTTAAAATCGATAGAAATGAACTTAAAAAATCAAGAATTTAGGTTCGGCAATGACCACACTAATCCATTTCTATCCAATTAAAGTTTAAAAATTCTTTGAAACTATTTTAATCCATGAAATGGGATTGAAATAAAGTGATTTTTATTTTTTTTAATCTAAAAGGAGTTTTCGCGACTCATCCAATCCATTTTAATCTATGACATAGGATTGAAATGACTTAATTACTGTATTTTAATCCAAAATATATTCAAATCAATTAAAATGTATTATATGTTTTTTATCCATTTCCGTTTACTGTGCTGATAAGCATATTATGCTAGTATTGTACAATAGTAGCCTTAGGAATTGACGAAAATTTTGAATAATTGCGCTAACATGATATAACACAACAGTTTTGTCGACATAAAGTCTTTAAATAGTATTTGTAAAAAATCAGATAAATCTAAATTTGAGATATAAATAAGTAATTTAACAATATTTTGAATACAAATATATTTTAAAAACCGTTTTATTCTTTATTTAAAATGTTACCATACTAAATGTATAATATTCTTCATACTGCTATATTTCTATGTTATAATTTAGAAATAATTGTTTATTTTTGTAAGCATGGATTAATTATATTTCTAAATGTTTTTGTAAGCATGGATTAATTATATATTTCTAAATGTTTTACACATAACATAGCTACAAATATTTTTCTTAATTATTGAATAATTTCTTTTCAAATTTAATTTTGTAAATATATCATTAAGATCAGTCACCATATCATTGTGGTTTAACCGAAATAATATTTCAAAGTTAATTGAGCAAACAATTCAATGTTTTATCAAAAATCAATACATCGACATTTATTTTTGTAAATATATTTACATAATTGCTGATTATAATTTTTATGCAAGATTGCGTCATATAATTTAATAAATGTCCTATCGGGAATAAAACAACATTTCAAAATTTACGTATCTAATATGTATTTGCGTTGTAAAATGTTGTGCAGGTTATTTATTTATAAAGTAATTTCAAACACGCAGTTCAACATTTAAACGCAAACGTTTTGATCCTTATATCGGGTCATTCTCAATGCCACTTAATAATTTACAAAATTCTAGTTTCATGCATACATAAATTTTTATGGACTACATCTTAGATGGCACCAGGAGTTCCTAAAAGTTTCGTATTGAGCTCAGCTAAAAGAGCAATAAGATTCTTTTAATTTTCGCAAAGTATCATGAAAGAATTTATTTTTTGTTTCCAAGGACAACAGGGAATGTCAATAAAAAGAGTTCAACTCAAGTATAACAATTCATAAAAAGTTCAGCAATGTATTAAAAAAGAAATTATATTTTATATCCCCCTGAGATCGATACCCATAATGTTCAGTGGGAAGAAACTTAATCTTCACTCATTGTGTTTTCGTATTCGTTGTAATAAGTTTATTCACCTTTTTGTACAATAATTGTATAAGACGCGTGTATAATTATTCGCGTGAGAAGGAATCAATGCGGCTCGGACGCTTATCTGCGTGTAGCTCGATACTCCTTTCGTAACGAAGCGCAAATGGCGACAACGCCGTAGAGTGATCGCACTCTGAGTCGCCTGTACTTCGCTCAGGAGCGTATATCGCTTTTCGTATTCGCATTCGAGAGAATATTGCGGAGATACGGCAGAGAGAGGGAAAACTCGGACAACCCTATTTCCAAAATCCTCGCCTCGATAGGGTGATCTGTGATCTTCAGATCCCAAGCGTGGCGAATGAGTGACGAAAGGCTGAGACAAAATTGTCACGAGCCCAGGACTAGCGACGCCGATGTTAAGGATGATCCTTTGCAATTAATGTGTTTCCAAATTCCGATGTCGGCGCCGCATTGTCCGAATGAGGTTTTCGTCACCAAGGAAGATTACGTGTTGACCGGAAATGCTCGAGGCCTATCTAAATGTCCGAGATTTCTCCTTTTTTGTTCTCCTTTTTTGTTCTCTCTCTTTTTTAACTTACAATTAACATTCATTTTGTAACACAGCGAGCATATTTATAATAATATCAATATGTATTATTTTAACTAGTTCAGTGAACTATATACATTGTAAAAGTTATTACT
>QKQZ01000292.1:0-12039 GCA_003595255.1 Solenopsis fugax | reverse complement strand
TGGGGGGGTTGGTTGGCTCAGCCAATCAGCGTGTTTGATTGACCGGCCGGTCAATTAAAAAAATCATTACATGTTATAATTCTATGAGTTTGTTTAGTTTTCGTTTAAAAACATTCCAAGAATTTCCTTTTTCATTTCCAAAATATTCATTTGTAGTTTGCCAAGGTCTTCAATAGCTTGTTCGTGAAAATAGTCATGATCTTGTTGATCAAACTGACTGACAATTATTAAATAAGTGATGATCATCCCAACGAACTGAAAAACAAGTATACGTCATTTAAGTGTTATGATAACTGTTATTTTGCAATTCCAAAGGAGCTAATATTATGATAACTGTAAAGAAATAAATAATGCACTTACACCTTTGAACAAACGATTATTTATTTCGAAAAAATTGTAGGCCGTAAATGCTACTCGATTCTGTTGCAATTGAATCGAGAAGTTATTGATCTCTTTTGTGACACCTTCTCGATCCAGATTTCTACGCAAGAGAATTTTCATATCGACGTCACTCAGATTGTGACTGCTGCTCCGATTGAAACTTTGCCCGTCGTTCAGATCTTCCAGTGGAGGTCGTATTAGCATGTGCTGGGATTGAAAATATGCCGAAGACAGACTTGATGAGTATAACTTTATTACAATACAAGTGTAATACTGGAAAAACTCTGGTGTGTGAAAAAACCGCGGTAACGGAGAATATATATAAGGAAACGTTATGAGTTAAGTACCATAAACTACAAAAAGTAAAAAGAACTATAGCATTTCAGTGCTGACAACTTATGAGTACAAAACTGTTACACTAGTGTGTCTGTTACCAATATAATGAGTCTAACAAACTAAAATGTGAACATTAATTTGAATGTATAAATGACTCAGTTCAACAGGTCGCACTTCTAGACTCGAATGATTACTCGCCTCGTGCTTATCAAGATTTACAGGTTTGCGTTTTAATATAACTTTGTATATGATTTTCCCAGTCCTATTGGATTCTTGACTAGCGAGCGTACAAATCCAGCAAATCAAATAAAATTGCGTGACATACACAATGCAAAGAAAACTCTTTAGCAATAAAAATATTTAATAATCTTCCCGTGTTATGTCCAAAGAGTAGTAAAATTGGAATAGTGCAGTCATAGCCATGATTAAGCAATACATAGAGCAGAAGAGGAGATGAAGACTGTGAATATCGTTTACTATGCTGACGAGATCACAAATATCTGTACAACAGAATTTACAATTCAACTATCATATCATCGCAACTTTTTCATAGATCATATTAAATTATATTTCGAGGCATATATCTATATTATCGGATTATATGTATAACAGATAATATTCGCAAAAACTTACCGGTATGCAATTCTCTAATGCGTCTAATCTTGAATGCGAGCACATCGGATAACGTATCCAACTGATCGATCAATTTATTTATGGTTTGAAATCTGCAATATAACACATAGACAATAACGTCGAAGGCGAAGCTATTAATCAACGACTGAGCTAATATCAAACCATAATACGTTAAGAAAAACAGGACACTTCTCCATGTAGGATCGTCAATGATATAATACGCAACGGGAATGCTCGCATAGAAAATGGTCGTAAAAACTGCTAGCGCCTCGACAATTTTTATATAGTAGTCATTCATGGATATTTCTTTCCTTATCTTTTGATCGAGTTCTTTCAATCTGTCCATCAGCTCCGGCCACTTGTTGTACATCTTGATTCCGTGAAAGATGTAGTAATAGGCTGTTACGTAAACCATCGCACTTTGTAGCCAATACATGTAATCGTATACGTCACCATCAAAGCTAGGAATTTCAGTTGCTGCTTCGTATATCATACAAATGGAACAGACAGTCATATAAAATATACGTATTATTATCGTTAAAGCCTTAGGGCACTTTCGCGGATGTGCTATACCAACGCCCAGAAGCCAGGAGGTGTACGTTATTGGACGTAAAATGCGCTCTATCGACGATTTGTCTTTCACTTGGAATGCGAGCTCATGGACCTCCACCTTCATTTTCACTCTTATTATCTTGTTAATTGACTGCTTGTTATTTTGTAAACGAATAGGGCTGTTGATTACATTTTATAGATCTTTGCGATATAAAATATTTTATAAAATAAATAGTAAATCTTGTCTGGAAGCAAAACACTCTGAGAAACGCGCACGTCGTGAATTTTTCCTGTGTTTCACGCGGAACGAAGAACGTTCTACTTCTGTGCTCCCAATGAAATGCACATTTCGAACCATTTCTGAGGTAATGCCTACTCTCTTCCCATTACTGTTCGAGACTCGACGGCCGAGCCGCCGATCGCGTGTGGATCGCGTTACAGCCTCAAGGGTGTTATTTTGAAAATATGTTAGGTATCTCTTCCGTTAAATTATTATTATTAAAGCATCTATAGAAATTGAGCTCCCAGCGGGAAACGTGTTTTAAAATACACGGATATATGTGGTACGTGTAGTTGTTTTATACGTTACATCTGACACCAGATTCAAAATAGAAAACATTTTTAAACATTAATTTAAAATGTGGAACAATTGCAAATATTTATGTGAATTCAGTGAAGTATTTTTAGGAAAAGTTTAGGTCATACCAGGTACATCTGTACTCTATCTCAACGTGGACTAAATCTTAAAGAAAACACTTTGACAAACGTGGACACTGTGAATTTTTTTTGGTGCTTCACACAGAATGAAGAGCATTTTACTTGTGCAACATTAGATTGCGTGCCATTTATAAGTGTAAAGTGGTTTTAGTAAAATAAATGCAATTAATCTACTACTACAAAAATGTCATTTTTACAATTAGCGGAGAAGAGGGTAATATGACCCATTTTCATTTTATTAAATAATTTTGTTAATAATCAATAATTTATATTGAAACTGGAACGATTTAATTCCTCATATTAACAGATTCTAAACTCTTCATGAAATATTTATTACTTAGGGCGTGATTTATAAGAATGTCACGCACTGCATAATCGGTAGAAGAAAATAGTGGTAATAATATGGCTAGCCCAAAAATAATTTTTAAAAAATCGGTTTTGTTTAAAAAAATACATTATTTTGTTAAAAAATTATATATATTTAATTTTCCATTGTTTAGAATTTTCCTGATTTACAATTTTTCTGCGTTCAAAAACTTTAGAAATTCCCAAAGAAATATCATTTTATCCCTTTTTAGCATTATATAACAAACATAAAATGATATCTCTAATGTGTTTGAACATCGCCCTTTAGAGTATCAATTGATTTATCGAAGAAATATTTTGATATGAAAATTTTGTTGGAAAAACCATATTACAAAATCCCATGTTAATGTTTAACTTTGCATAACTCGAAGTTTGTATAGCCGAATAACAAGTTAAATATCAAAGAAACATTCGTACGAATGTACATGTATTCGTTTGGTAGTACGATCAAGTTTAAAAACAATGAGGAAGTATGTGTAATGAAATGCTAAAATATATCTTGAAAAATATTATAATGCTCAAAAGTAAAAATGCTTTATAAGAATTGTTAGCTATTGTGTATTGACATATTAGCGCCATTAAAAAACGACGGGCTACTAATTGAAGAATTCCATTAAAAATTGTTAGAATTCGTCACTTAATAACGGAGGTAATAGGGGTAGTCATAATGTCTACAGTAACCATAATACCATTTTCTCCTCTAATTAATTAAATTAATTATTAAAGTAGTTAATTAAGCTTTGCACTTGCAAATGCAAATAAGGAAAAATAATAATCAATGATAAGAGCAAATTAACCCTTAAACACGTAAGTGGGTCAGAGAGACCCCATATGGAGCTTCGAACGCTTACTGTGTAAAGACCGAAGAAAATAGGAGGTTCAGACTAGGAGATAAGAAAAATTTGAAATCTCCTCTTTCGATTGATATGTTCGATCAACTTTATTGGTCAATTAGAATTCGAACAGCACGGCAGCAAAGTTTTGTTAGGGTCTGTGGGACTAACATAATGTGTGAGTAAAACTATTTTTGTGAGTATTTTACAAAAAATGTTGGACAAAACACGTTCAAACAGGTCCATTCACGGATATTACTCGTATATACTCTGTCTAAAGTTAGAATACTATATAGTGCTGTAGAAAAAGGAGCTTTTCCGAAATATATCATGAAACACATCAATTTTCAATTTTAGACACGAATTAAATATACCTTATATTTGCCTTATTACATAATTATACTTTTTAAAAAGAATAATAATGGCATAATTTTTTTTTGAAAGTATGACTCTTTAGCTTTAAAACGCCGTATTTGAAAGTCCTCAAAAGTTTTTTGTTGCGAAGTTATGATTTTTTGAAGGAAAAGTGGATTTTTGACCAATTTCTCATTTTTGCTTAATGGTTTTTCATTTATAACTTCACAATAAATTATTTTTCGGCAATGCCGATTGTGCAGTCATATTTCTGAGATTCTGAACTTTCATTTAAAAAAAAATTATTGAAAAATATTTATTGTAATCAACGTTATAGCTTCTCAAAATTGAAAAAGTCTCTCAGGCCCGAAAATGTGTTTCTGTATTTTACAGAATCGGTGTGTTTAAGGATTAAAATAATCACAGAAATAGAATTACATTCTTCGTAATTGGATAGATGCGCTATGTCAATACATTATTAAAATATTTTTAAGAATTTTTATGTTGCAATCATTTAAATATTTACATTATTTTGCATCGTATATCTATTAATAGTTTGTATATAAATAAAAAACAATTTTTACATTTTTCTGAGAACAAATCAAAATCTTTTTGCGCTTATTGTTGAGCAACAATATCTATGTTAATTAACAGTTATTAGGGGAAAGTGGGCTAAATTGGATCGTGTTCCAAATAGAACCTTTTTAATTTAAATGAATACGATTTGTTAAAGTTTTATGAGATTTTACTAATTATCTATTTTATCATTGAAATAATTAAATCATTATTTAAACACGAATACCATTTATATTTATCTTTAAGGAAACATACATTTAATTATGGTGAGAAAGATGATAATAATATTCATTAATAAATGACCCTAATATTCATAAATTTAATTGTATCATTAATCATAAAATCGTTTATCACAATCAATATTAAATAATAAATATCTTAAAGCTAAAACTAATCTCAATTGATCTTCAATTATCATTGTAAAGACTTACAACAGCACGCACGCAACATTGACACACGAACATTAGATGACAGTCAAAAACAAAGTCAGTGCATTTAAATAGATTTTATTCCCTTTAATTACTATATTCAATTAAAGTTTATTGTGCCATCTATAAATTATTGAATTAACTTGATGACAATAATCGATTATTCAACACGGTTAAGCAGATATTTGTGTGCCATTTATAATGTAAAGTCCATATAAGACACCGAACATGTGATTCGATTGATTTCCATGTTAGAAAATAAATATTTTATTCTTAATATGGAAAAAATGTCAAGTTTAGAATAAAATAATCTCGGTGCTGTCTTATTAATTATTTCATATAGATTAGATAATAAAAATTTGTGGCAAATCTTATAAAATTCCGACTAGTACGATACGTCACCAAGCATTGATCTACTATTCTGGTTTTCGAACCATACTTCTCCCTAATATTTCGAACATTAATCTTTGAGGTTGTGAAGTAACAGAATATTGTAAGATTCTTAGAAATGTATATAGAATTTCCTGACATAAGGACATAAGTAAAAGCATCAAAATATAAGAGACATAAGGACCTAAGTAGAAGTATTGATATGCGAAATGAAAACATCACAATACCTGTGGAGTCTTGGTCTAGTTGGAAGAGTGCTAGTCTTCTTCGGAACAAGGGATTCCAAGTTCAAATCCAACCAGCTCCTTTAATTTTTCAACCGTATCACAGATATCGAACCAGCCTGACACTAGGAGTACCTTACAGATTATTAGAGAATGTCTTACAATATTTACTTGTTAATTCTGCGAGTCCATTTGGTTTTCTTTTGAAAACATTTCAAGAATTTTCTTTTTCATTTCCAAAATATCCGTTTGTATTTTGCTCAAATCTTCATTAAATTCTTCGCGAAAATCTTCATCAGATTGTCGAAGTTGACTGATGATTATTAGATAAGTGATGATCAACCTGACGAACTGAAAAACAAGTTTACTTCATTTAATTGTTCTCATAATTGATATTTATTTAATATTATTATTTATTTAAATCATTATTCAAAAGAAACTAATTTCACGAAAACTGTAATAAAATAAATAAATAATGCACTTACACCTCTGAACAAGTTATTAGTTATTTCGAAGAAATCGCAGGCCGTAAATGCTACTCGATGATGTTGCAGTTGAATATAGAAATCATTGATCTCTTTTATGATACATTCTCGAACCTGATCTTTACGCAAGAGATTTTCTATATCGGCGTAACTCAGATCGTGACTGCTGTTCTGATTGACACTTTGTTTGCCGTCCAGATCTTCTAGTGGAAGTCGCACTTCTAGACTCGATAGATTACTCGCTTCGTGCTTATCAAGATTCACAGGTTTGCATTTCAATATAATTTCGTGTATGATTCTTCCGGTACTATTAGATTCTTCACGCGCGAGCGTGCAAATCCAGCACATCATAAAGAATTGCATGACGCACACAATACAAAGAAATATATCATGCAATAAAATCATGTGAGTCATGTCTTCGACGAAATATACGTAAAAACTGAATAGTGTAGTCATAGCCCTGATAAAGCAATACATCGACGAGAAAAGGAGATGAAGACTGTGAATATCGTTTACCATGGTGACGAGATCACAAATATCTGTAGAACAGAATTTAAAATTTAAGTATGATATCATCGCAACCTTTTCATAGATCATATTAAATTACTTTTCGAGGCATATATCTATATTATCGGATTATATAACAGATAAAATTCTCTGTTATATACTAATTAGAAACTTACCGGTATGCAATTCTCTGATGCGTCTAATCTTGAATGCGAGCATATCGGACAACTTATCCAGCTGGCCGATCAATTTATTTATCGTTTGAAATCTGTAATATAACACGTAGACAATAACGTCGAAGACGAAGCTATTAATCAATGACTGAGATAACATCAAGCCATTATACGTTAAGAAAAACAGGAACTCTGTCCATTCAAAATATGGAATTTGAATCAAATAATTCGCAATGCAAATGCTCGAACAGAAAATAGTCGCAAAAACTGCTAGCGCATCGACAATTTTTATAGATTGGTCATTCATGGATATTTCTTTTCTGATTTTTTGATCGAGTTCCTTCAATCTGTCCATCAGCTCGGGCCACATGTTATACAGCCTGATTCCGTGAAAGATATAGTAATAGGCTGATACGTAAACTATCGCTTTATTTAGGCAATATGTATAATCGAATACGTAACCCTCAAAGTAAGGAATGACAATTGCTGCGTTGTATATCATGCAAATGGAACACACAGTCATATAAAATATACGTATTATTATCGTTAAAGCCTTAGGACACTTTCGCGGATGTGCTATACCGACGCCCAGAAGCCAGGAGGTGTACGTTATTGGATGTAAAATGCGCTCTATCGACGGCGAGTTGTCTTTCACTTGAAATGCGAGCACATGGACCTTTACCTTCATTTTCACCTCTTATTACTTTGCTAATTGATTGCTTATTATTTTGCAAACAAATATGACTGCTGATTACATTTTATAGATCCTTGCGATGTAGAATAGTTTATAAAACAAATAGTAAATCTTGTCTAGAAGCAAAATACTCTGAGAAACGCGCACGTCGTGAATTTTTCCTGTGTTTCACGCGCAACGAAGAACGTTCTACTTCTGTGCTCGCAATGAAATGCGCATTTCGAGCCATATCTGAGGCAATGCCTACTATCTTCACACTATTGCTTGAGTCTCGATGGCTGAGCCGCCGATCGCGTGTGGATCGCGCTATCTCTTCAAGGGTCTTATTTTAAAAATATGTTAATAGTTATCACTTCTCCATCAAACTTATTATTATTAAACATCTATAGAAATTAGAGCTCCCGGCGGGAAACGTGTTTTAAAATCTCACGGGTACATGTGGTACGTGTAGTCGTTCTATACGTAACATCTGACACGGGTATCTGGGGTGTACACGTGTATCCACAGTTATCCGTGAGCGAAGTAACGTGTAGAATTTTTATACGTGTCACATTTACCTGTATATTTTAAAACACATTTCTGACCGGGAACTCTAATAAGAATGTCATCTGATATTTCGTTTAATCAAACTTGTATAAGTCAGAGAACATATTTCAAATAACAATCTGGCATGTGTCCCCTAATGAGATAATTAAAATTTTAAATCACAGCGTTTTATACCGATGTGATGCGAACCCCGAGTGGTAGTGATGAGAGAGTAAGCGTCGCCTCAGAAATCGGCCCGAAATGTATATTTCGTTGCGAGCATTGTTCTACTTATACATTATTGATTGCGTGCCGTTTAAAATTGTAACACGTATGGTGCATGCGTGTACATACGAGCAAATATCGGCGCGAAGCAAGGCGTGTCGAGATTATTGTGCGCTAAGTCGCGCATTGCGCCAAAAAAATGACGATTCTGCGATTAGAATTGTGTGAAGCGGTGATGCTAGTCGATCTGGTTCATGTCGTTTTGAAATCATTGACAATTGAGATTTCTAAGATTTATGCATGGAGCGATTCGTCAACTGTTCTCGCATGGGTAGCGGGTGAACTAAGTCGGCAAAGGACTTTCGTGTCCAACAGAATTAGTAAGATACAATCTATTTTACCTAGTAATCATTAGGGGCATGTCCGGGAAAAGAGAATCTTGCGGATTTAATTTCTCGTGGCACCACCGTTGATAATTTGAAAATAAGTTCCTTATGGTGATCTGATCCACCATGGCTGTCGGAATTCACAGGACGATCGCAGCATTGTACAATGGAGAGATAAGAGATTGTATAATCTGAAGAGACAATTAAGAAGCGAGTTTTCATTTCTCGGGCTACCTCGGATTCTATAATCGAATTAATTTTGTGTAAATTCTCATCATTACGAATTGAGAGAGTATTAGCATGGTGTTGGAGATTCGTTGTGAATTCCCGGAATAAACCTTTCGACCATGAATTTAGTAGTTTGTTGGTAAAGGAATTATTTTCGTCACAATTACGATTGATCAAGTACGTTCAGGGACAGTTTTTCGAGAAAGAGTTACACGATCTGATCAACAAGGATCATTTAGACAAAAATAATCCTCTTAAAACCATGAGCCCATTCATCGATAAAAACGGAGTTCTTAGGGTGGGCAGATTGCAAAGATCAGCCTTAAATTACGATTAAAAAAACATTTTGTTACATGCCAGATGTCGATTTACCAGATTAATGTTCGTGCGGGAGCATTGTCGCATGCTCCACGCGGGCCCACAGGCCTTACTTGCTTCAATTCAGGGAAGGTACTGGCTTTTAAATGATCGCCATACTGCTCGGAAAACAGCGTAAAAGAATGCGTAATTTGTTTTAAATCTAATCCGAGAACATTGAATCAGATAATGGGATCGTTGCCTCCAGACAGAGTAACTTGTCATCGAGCGTTTTCAGTTGTCGGAATCGATTATGCCGACACTATTATTACCTTAGCAAATAAAGGATCAAGGACAAAAAACACGCAAGTCGTACATCGCGCTATTTGTGTGTTTTTCAACAAAAACGGTACACTTACAATTAGAAGCGATCAGCGATCTGACTGCATTTTTGGCTGCGTTGCGTCGTTTTGTAAGCAGGCGTACATGGCCATCCGAAAATGATCTATAGCGACAATGCCACTAATTTTGTAGACGCAAAAAGAGAACTCGATGAATTATATAAAGAGATTAGAACAACGTTTAGTAAGCCGATAGATGATTATTGTATCTCTTGACAAATTCAGTGAAAATTTATACCTTCCCTGCTCCTCATATGGGTGGTCTATGGGAAGCAGGGATAAAGTCTTGTAAGTATCATTTAAAAAGAGTTGTCAGCGAGACGCGACTTGTGTTCGAGGAGCTTGCTACCGTATTAGTGCAAATAGAATCATGTTTACATTCGAGACCATCATGTCAACTGTCATCTGATCCGAATGATTTTCAAGCTCTGACCCCTGTACATTTTCTAATAGGCGAGCCGCTTACTGGTTTGTCCGATATTGATATCGCGGATACTCCGGTTAATAGATTAGACAGATGGCAATTGACTCAGCGAATAGCTCAACATTTTTGGAAACGATGGAGCGTCGAATATTTGACGTCATTACAAGGCAAATGTAAATGGACGAAGGAACAAAAAATCTGACTCTCGACGATATAATTCTGATCGTAAATGAAAATGCTTCACTCCTGCAACGGAAAATCGGTAGAGTAATCGAACTGCATTGATAATAAGGTCCGCTTTGCAGCAATTAAAACGAAAGATGGTGTAATTAAACATTCGATTACAAAATTATGTAAACTTCCTATTAATAGTGATAGTAATTAATTAAGATTAATTAAGTGGGCTGGATGTCGGTGACTAGCTCAAACGTGAAACCGTTGATCAAAACAAAACATACGACCGAGCGAGAGGTCATCAACTAACAATACTCATCCGTTACATTTATCAGTTGTCATACATGTCTAAGTAGACATATTTGTATGGGCTTGAAATAGATAATAGACTCGTTTCTCTAACCGATTGCTTTAATAAATTCACAGTTTATACGTTATGATATGTAGTTCACAACACAAATTCTCAAAAGCTAAAGCAGTACCACTGACAAAAAAATTGTTTTTGTCCCGTACCAGGCAAAAAGCAACTTCTTATTAAAAAATTTTCTAATGCAGAAGACAGTTTCTTGTTTCCAAAAAATAAATAAATAATACAAAAAATATATAGTATGTAACTTTAGCAATATAAAAGATAATGAAATAAACACTAGTTTCAAAAAGACCATTTGTTTCCTTATTTTTTATTTTTATTTTTTGTACAATATTTTAACGAAATAAGTCGTTAAATTCTCCTGATACTGTCTTAAATGTTCCTCTCTGATGCGAAATTGTTTGTTGATATACCATGCTTGGAATTCTTGGAACTCGTCGGCGCGATGCTGCGAATTAAATACACGTATCGCTCTACATTGTTTTCTTTTTTAAATTATATCTCGAAAACGGCTGGGCGTCCCATAATGCGACATTGCACAGTTAAAGTAGATATGTAGTACTTCATTTTGAGTTACTTAGAATAAAAATCGATACTGGCCCTTTTTTACGGCGTTGTTTTAAAGATTTCGAAAGCTTGAACGGGAATGATAATGAAGAGTTACTTAAAATCTGACATTACCACGAGAAAGGGCAGATTTTTTTCTATAGGAAACAGGACTAACAATATTTCATTAACTCCGCTTTCCACCCGAAAAAAATAGATGAAGATAAACGGACAATGACAAATCCCAAAAATTGTTGTTCTTGTAGCTGCTCAACTAGGCGGATTAAGAGCCTACGATTTTACACAGAGAATTATACCCTTAAAACCTTCAATCTCGGTAAGTTTGATTAAAATCTGAAACATTTTTCAAAATGAGTGAGTCACTTACTCATGGAATGCCCCATAATTCAAAATTTAATTGTTTTTGTATTAAATCGTCCCTGCCCCGCACAAGCATATATTTTCTACGCGAAGCGAGGTCCATCCCACCCCCTCTGCCATGCGTGCGAAACGAGGTCTACAGATATACTGTTCCACATGGGTTTGAGAGGTTTACAGATATACTGTTCCACATGGGTTCGCTTCGCGTGGAAAGTCGCAAACCCATATGGAACAGTACATCTGTAGACCTGCTTTCGCCTCCGTGACAGGAGGGAGGAGTGGGGTGGGCCAATTATGAAAGATATATATCCAATTAGTAATAATATTGTTGAATAAAGTATGTAGGGGAGACCGGGGCTATTCGTTGCAATTTTTTTTCTTTTGCTTATCCTGAGTCCTGTATTCATTAAAAAAAAAAAAGTTGGACGGTTTG